>PVLD010013914.1:0-54178 GCA_004027595.1 Dinomys branickii | reverse complement strand
CTGACTAAATTTGCATGTCTGTATATGGGTTCATACATTTACAATTCGAAGATATCAATGGATAAAGCAATAACCACTGTTGAGACCATATCACCTTGTCTATAGATTAGTTGTGATTGTACTATTTTTTATGATAATTGGTGTCTGTTTGTCAATATGTTTTTGTACTTTTATGTTTCTAAAATAAAAAAAAAAGAAAAAGAAAAAGAAACAACTATCAAAATAGACATTAAATGAGGAAATATTCATAACCCAGAAAATATGTAATTACCTGTTACATGTATTGGTATATATATATATATATATATATATATATATATTTGGATAAATATACGTACATCTGTGTATATATATATAAATTATCCTGATTAATCACATTTACTTCATGAGCTAGTAATTATGGTATTCACTTTCTTTTGGTGTAAAAGTTTATTTTAGAAAGTCACTATTATGTTCACACATGCATACAGAATTGCATGCACACAAAATATCAAATGAAGGTTTAGTTAAGCTCAGAACTAATCTGGTAAATTACACAAAAATAGAGCAAAAAACATTTATCCACAAAGAATTTTAAAACTTTGACTTCACAGAGAAATCGAACTTTTAAAAAGCCCCAAGCTCTAACATAGCAAAGATTTATTATCAAAATTATCCACAAGGTAGAAAAACAGGACTACCTTACTCATTTGAAGATACTAAAAATAAGATGACCTCAGTTTTTGTGAAAGGAGAACAGAGAATTATGGCTGTGTGTGGAAAAGACTCATACAGAAAGTGCTATTCACTTCAAGAAATAAGCAAGCCTTCAGAAATCTCCAGTCTTGGCCACATTACAATGAGATTGTTCTTGCTCACCGACAATAAGAATATTCTGGCTCTTTTTGATTATCTTTTAAAGTGCCATAGCAGTTTTTGGTCACCATTCTGAGTGGAGAAAACTTGACAAATATTTCTAAAATTAAGATAATCATAAATTTTGAGTTATATCTCTCTAGAGTCTGTGACTTAAAATTAAATTGTGCAAAATTGCACAATTAAATAGTGCAAAAGCTAGATTAATACATAAGTGAACAACAAAATTTTGCTCAAGCATTACGAGTGACACAAGGTAAACCATAGACCCCCAACATGGAAAGTCTATGGCTGTTTCTGGTGAACCGGCTTCCATTGCCTCTCAGCTGCCACTAATGGGAACAGTAGAGAGTCAGCAACATTTCTATGTTTGCAGTTGCTCCAACTGAACAAAAATCTATCACCATCAATAGTGCATTCCTTAGAAAAACACTTCCTGGATCAGGCTGGAAAAGGTAATTGATTTGGACTCATTTTAGAAGACTGTGTTTGCATATATGACTGACTACTGAGATAGTGACTGTTTTAGCCTGGAATAATATCCCAAGGTGTATTTATCACAATTCCAGAAAGGATTTATCCCACCATTGCCTTGGACTAAGTTTTAATAACTTTTCTCTTGTTGCAGAGACAAAATACTTAGCATCCAAAGTTAATGGGGAAAGATTTATTTACCTCACAGTTTGTGGATGTTTCAGGCTACAACTGTCTGGCACCAAGGGAGGTTGGTACATGGCAAAGGGGCAACAGTTCATTGTAGCAGAAGACAGTAAAGGCAACAATGAGAAGACCAGCCTCTTTTCGCCCTTTTATCTTATCCAGACTACTGTAATTAGGGTTGTGCCAAACAAATTAATGGACCGAATTAGTGACCACACACCCTAATCCAAACATCGACATGCTAGATTCAGTAGCCTCAGAAAAAGCCCAATGACTACATGAGGCTGTGTGGGAACATCTAGACACAGACCAATGCAGACTGATTTATTCCCCTAGGGATTCAAGTTACTTTAAGGACATTATATTTGTATCTATTGGTCTATAATATGCACTGTTATTCCATTATAAAGATAAACTGGTTCCATTTACTAGGTGTGTATCATTAATCAAGGACTTCTTAACCAGGAACTTTTAATTAGGACTCATCTGTTCCTCAGTATCTGCATTTCTTCACTGGGAGTAAAAGTAAGTTAAATTTCTTAATTGCTTCGAACAATGTCCTGAAGCTTGTAAGCACTCAGTGTTCAAATTGTTTTACATGAGATGATTTTATGATTTGCTAAATTCTTGACCTGCCAAATCTATGTGAGTTGTTTAGCTACAGGTTTTAAAACAAACCTCAAATTACATAAACCTTTAGCGCAACACAGTTTAGTTCTATCCCTACTCAGGTTCGGTGCATCCAATCTAGATAATCCACTCAGGAGTCTACTAAGAGGATTTCTAACTTGGAGTTTTAGCAGGATAAGTAAAAAAAGAACTGAGAATGGTTGAATTCTATTTGGGAAATAAGCATCTAGTTTTTGGTATATAAAAAATTTTGAGAATAACTACATTTTTCTCATTCTATGTAAGAATAACTAATAACAATTCTAAAAGCATGGCTGTCATACAGTGAGGTTGTGACTGTAACAAAATGTAACAATATTTTACGTGGTAACTCCAGAACTCTTTAAGGGATAGAGCTATCTCTGTGAAATGAGCACAGCTCTTGGAATAGTAGATGGGAGCTCTGGAACCTCGATGGCCTGCTTTCAGCTGTAAAAGGAAGAAGAAATTACACCATGTAATAAGAGGTTCACAACCAATCTGCGAAAGGGAAATTGTCAAAGAGAAAGAGGAGAAAGAGAGAATCTATGTACTGTGGACAGTAAGTCCACTCAGAGAGCCTGGCAACATTCCAACAAAGACTCTGAGTTCATAAAAGTCTTTGAATGAGTGAATACATATTTTGAGAAGCTGAAGAACAAGATAAGTGTCAGAGTTAATTAGCTGACAAGGCTGCAAAGCCTTGGAAATGTCATCACCCCAAATCTCAAGGAAGGTGCCATGTCATTGTGCCCTTCATATTCGATACTGAGACATCAAGTCTAGTGCAAATAGCTGTCTAAAAGACAAGTAGAATATGGAGGTAACAGGAAAGGGAAGAGAAGGAAGTGTAAATATCTTCTTTCCCACAGGTTTACTGGACTCATTCATGATGGGAGAAATGAAGCCTATGCAAAACACGTATCACACAGTCTGCTCAAGGGACAACAGTATTCATACGTAATTCCTTTTGGCCATTTTTGAGGATTGCTTGTAGAATATTCTTTGGCAAAACTGTCCCCCTGAGAGTTGTAATCTGCATGAGGAGACATGGGCTGGGACTTAGTATCATCCTCTCTACGAGTTCCTAATTTTCACTGGCTATGGAATTGACAAGATGGTCCAGACAAGTTCAGGAACTCTTATCTCCTAAATTGCATCATAGTACTTTAGCTTTAAGTTTTCTCTCTCAAAGAATTTATTCTTTTCCAACAAATTCTTTATGTAGATATAGCTAGCAGGCATGCTTCATGAAAGTCTGATGTGTAGTTTTCACCGAAATAATTCAACATCTAATGATTATTTCCCAAATGTCCATATTCTTTATCCAAAGATTTTCTGTAGACATCTTGGAATGTTTTCTCCTATGCATAATCTCATTGCAAATATTATACAGAACTATTGTCTATCTCTGATTTTGTACAATTAATCTTTTAAAATGATATTTAAAGACATGTCCTGTCCCATAAATTTCCTCTTGATTTGTGATACTCTTGTCTTTGTTTCTATGACTCTGTAAACTATAGTAGATGGGTTTTATTATTCTTTTTTTGGAAAGAAAGAAATCCTGTATTTAGCCCAATCAGAAAGATTTCACGAATTACATGGAAAACCATTCCTCACTCAGTTTAATAGATTTAAATGTGTGCACAGCTTTCACAAGTTACTTAAGAGCTTAGTTTTCTAACCATTTCACGTTGCGTTCTATGGTCTCCGTGGGATTCATATTAGATATGTCTAAGTATTTAGTAAATACCTCTAGATGGGTATCTAGGAAAGAGGAATATTATTACTGATTTGTTCACTGTGAAATGATATATTTAGCTTGAATAGCAATGGAAATGTGAATAGGTTTAATGAATTGGAGGTTATATATTATTATTTCAATAATCTCTCCAAAAGTTAGTATTTGATTTTGCATCTCTAGTATTTAATTTAATCCATCTATTTCCTCGCAGTTTCAATCCCAGTAGTGAATTTTCTTTGGTCTGAAAATATTTTACTCCCTTTCCCAGTGAACAATGACTTCCTTTTCTCCTATCCTTTAGCTCCCACAGTAGTCTCTAATACTGGGGGCCATCCCAGCCTCCGTGATTATGAGCACAGTGCTGGTGCTCTTCCTTCATACTCCCACAAGGGTTATCAACCCGCTTTTTCTCTACTTCAGGTACAAGTTTTTCTTCTGAACCAATTATTCTCCTACCTTTGTTCTCAGAAGAATTGGTTTTCCACTCCCAGCTATTTTCTCTCTTAGGGTAAGTTTTATGTCTGGGTCATTTTGCTTATTTCTCTACTTAAAAACTGGATTCCTCTGGCTTAGAGAATTCTCAACTTCACATGATATTTGACAGTTTTAAAATTTTTTCAATTCTGAGAGATTTTTGTTTTGCTGCTATTTGAGAAGTGCAAAGGAGGTCATCAGTTCAAAAATACAGAAACACATGTTACCTAAAGAAAGAACCCACAGCTGTATTTTTCAGGTGTAATAAAATTCATCTTATAAGTGAATTATCCAACTACTATTTTTATCTTTCTTTACCCACTAGTGTCCATAAAACCTTAAAGTAATGGAACTCCAAAACAATTCACAAATTTGAGAATAACTGAACCCTAAAACAGTTCACAAAGTAAGGAATTATTCTTAATTATATTTGACAATTTTTATAATTTGCTGGCTAGACTCTAAAATCCATCCTATTAACAAAACTAAAAATGATTGCTTACATATATGAATACACATTCTTGTGAAAATAACCTACTGACTACACATATGTCTCAAGAATGCCATTATTTTATTAGAAAAGACTGATAGTTATTACAGATTATTGGAGTTGGAGAAAAGATTGCAATCACAATGACATCCAGGAAATAGAAAATGAGTACATGATGGACTTTTACCTGTATGACATGCGTGTTTTCATATCATGTGACCAATTAAGAATAGGGAGCCATGGCAGCTCCACAAAGTAAATACACCCTTTTACCATGGGCCAAGGGACAGGTATATACACATGGAGAAGGATTCAGACTTTCCTTAAAAATCCCAATTCCAATAACGAATAAGTCAAGATGAAGTAAAAAAATATAAAGTTCTCCTGGAGTATCTCTCTGCCTATACTCAGGAGCAGACAGTAAAATCAAGACAATATTCAGAGTAGCAAAGCTAGCAAGGGGAGGTTTTGTCCAAGGGCTTTACTCTGGACCGGAGGTAATATTTTCTCATCTAACCCACATACATACATCTGCTGCAGTTCATTTAACTCTCCCATTTAAGGCATCATAAATAAAATGTTTTAGTAGCCTTCCTAGAATAATGAGATTGAATTTAGGTGAGATTGAAATTGAGAGAATCAAAGTGAAAAGCACTTCAGAGAGCATTGGGTACAGGGCAACCTGATGGCTTCAGACTGCATGGACTGCACATGGGAAAAGAGCTGGCCCATTGTGAGTGATGAAGCACTGAAGAACCATGGCAGCAGGAGTTTTTATGTGGTGTATCCAAGTGTATTCGATGACAGGAGCATGTTCCCAGCTGCTGTTGTCTCACCCCCAAAATATATCACTCTTCTATGATCAGAGACAGCATATTCATTCATTTTCTGTCTCCTCTGCTCTTCATGCTAGACCACTACATCCTTTCTGCACTGTTCAAACAGTGGCTTACTATCTGGCTCTTTCCACTCAACACCCACAATTTGCAAAATTCAAGCACATTATTCAAAACACTTATTGAGAATAAGAGACTTTGTAGTTTGTAAAAACAACATTGATCACCATATTTATCAGGTTATAGAGTTGTAGATAATGCTAACAAATATTGTCCAGTAACAAGGATTTTTGAGCATTTAACTATCTGGCCATTGGTGAATAGAAAAAGTTAGTAAATAATAATCATAATCATAAAGAGAAAGAGGAGAAAGAAGAGAGAAGGAAGAAGAAAATATGAGCCCTGGCCACAAAGGTCTCATAATCTAATGGAGAGAAAAACAAATAAACAACCTATTATACTATAATATTAACTTGCATAAAGGCAAGACGGAGACACTTACCCTAGACCCAGGGTGGTGGTATAGAAAATGGGAAAGTACTACTAGTGTAATCTTCTTCAAGGGGTTGATACCTGAACTAATATTAGAAGAAAAATAAGAAATTTATTTAAAAGGATACATGAAGATAATCTAGTCAGAGAGTCCAGAGATAACATGGCACAGTGTGGTGAACCACCCAGTTGGCTTGCATGCCTCTTACTGGTTCAGTTGCGATTTGAGCTGAGGCAAGTAGGCAAGGCCTGTGTGGGACCACGGAGAGCTCTAGGTGCCATAGCAGGAACCTGGCATCTAACAAGGTGTGAGATTTGGAATCAATGAATAATGCCATGGAAGGAATTTCTCCCTGATCCCCAAACTACTACATTGAAGTCGACACCCCTGGTTTTAGGAAATGGAGCTTTTGAGAAGAAATTCATATTTTCCCTTCTGGGAAGGAACCATGAGGGCACACACTGAGAATGTGCATTTGCGAGTAAGGACAAGCCCTCAACGTGGACTTGCAGATTTTTCTTCTGTTCAAATCACCCAGTCTATTGTACTTTGTTATAGGAACCCAAACATGCTAGAGCAGATTATGTCAAATAGGAGAGTGGCATGATAACCATGCATCATTTAGAAAGCATAGTGTAAGATTGAGTACAGGTTGCAGTTGGAGTAGGACTGGGAATAGGAAGTGTATTAGGGAGACTGGATTAACCCAAATAGCAAGCAAGAAAGCCTTGACCAATGGCTGGTCAGAAGTGTGGGGCAAAGACATTACAATTTGCAGAATTTGGGGATATAAGAAATGCTGCGAGAGTCCAAAATTACAAATGTTAAATTTCTGTCTTATGCTCTGGTGCATTTGAAGGCAACTTTTTAGGGGAAACTTTCACTTTATTTAATCAAGCACATGAAGCCTGCAATGTGTCACAAAATGCTTACAGGAAATTAAAACAAAAGGGCATCCTTGTCAGTTCCATGTTTTGGAACTCAGAGACCTTTCACTTTTAAAGTGGAACATACTTTACTTATGAATAGAGTTTTTTATAAAAAGTATGACAAAGGGAAGTTTTAATTTTTATTCTTTTCCTGTTTTCAGTAGTAGATGTTTGCCATACAGCATGATGACTTTCATTGTGAGTAGTTGGCACATGTACATGGCAAATCTTCATTCCCTTCAAGTCCCCCCATCCATCCTTCTGTGCCCTTCCCATTTGCAGAAGATCTGTCTCCCAGCAGAGGCTTTCTCACAGGCACCCTAGATAACGTCTCTCCAACATACTGGCTCAGCAGTTGAGTCGGCCTCAATCCAAGTTGTGAAGATCACAGAAGCTTGATT
This sequence comes from Dinomys branickii, assembly GCA_004027595.1. NCBI lineage: Eukaryota > Metazoa > Chordata > Mammalia > Rodentia > Dinomyidae > Dinomys > Dinomys branickii. The sequence continues at coordinate 46,645 of PVLD010013914.1, read as the reverse complement.
TTATTGTTTACTTTAAAAATATAAACAGAAGTCATAACAACTTTGGCCTTTGCTACAGAGATTATCCTGTAGGGTATGCATCCCGTTCTAAAGAAGACTGGCACTGCTGACATCAACAGTGAGTGAGCCACTTATGAAACAAAATTTATAGATGAAGGATTTCACCTGGAACATGTTGAGTTTGAGATGCTTCTGGGACATTGTTATGGTTTGTGTCCGTATGTCCCCCAAATCCTCATGCAGTTATTTGGTGGCTTTTAGAGTTTATGACTGATCCATGATCCAGTGCTGGGACTATGGGTGTGAGAGCTATACCTGCCCTAAGGCAGATAGTTTGCTGGGATTATGGGTGTGACAGCCATACCCTAGGGGGAATAGTTTGTATATGTAAGGGAGAGAAAGAGGCTGCCTGCTTGATTTCTGTGGCCATTCCTCCCTTTTGCTGGTTGTTTCTGCTGTACTCTGCTGCCCTGAACAGTTTGCCCTCTGCCATGTGCCACTCTGCCTCAGAACCAGCCAAGTATGGACTGAAACCTCCACAAACTGTAAGCTAAATAAACCTTTCCTTCCTTCATTTTGGGCGTTGGGTATTTTGTCTCAGCAACGAGAGAAAAGTAACCAAGACAGAATTTGGTACCAGGAGTGGGGTCGTTGCTGTGACTATACCTGACCATGTGGTTCAAGAGCCTTTGGAAATGGCTTGTGGGAAGAATTTGGAAAGGTTCAGAGATGTCGCCTGAAAGGGATGCGCTGGAACGCCTTCGGCTGTTCTGTATGGGAGATTCTAGTCAGAGTTCGGAGGACCAGAAGGCCAGTGGAAATCCCGCTGGTAAGGACCGGGTCTGGAAAGTTTCTGTTGGAAAGAAGGACTGCATTGGCTGTTGGACTCCAAATGATGTATGTTTTGGCTTGGCAGAAAGTTTGTCTGCATTTTCCTCGTGTCCAGAGACTTTGCCTAAGACTGAGATTAAGGGTGGCAGCAAACTGATTAATCTGGCAAAAGAAATTTCAAAGCAGTGAACATTGGGGCAGTGGCATGGCTATTGTTGGGGGCTTTTAGCCACATTTATATTGAGAATGAAAAGCAAAGAGCCCAGCAGGATGATTTAAAATGTGAGTTTGGCCAGAAAGGAAGCTCCAGTAAAGCTTTGGATTGCAAAAATAAGGCTGAGGGGATCTCTATTGCTGAAAAGGAACAAGAGAATGGAAAACATAGCCTGAGGGCATCACAAGCAGCAAGTCTCCACCCTTTGCAGCCTGAAAACTGTAAAGGTGACAGAAGCTTTCTTTCTCTCAATAAATATATTCTGCTCTTAAAAAAAAAAAAAAAAAAAAAAAAAAGAACTGTAAAGGTGAGAGAACTTCCCTGAGAAGGAAGCTAAAGAGCACCATGTTCCAGAATGGTGGCAGCAGCTGCACCAGATTCCAGAATGGAGGTAGCATAGAGAATCTTTTCCCCAGAATTGGACTCAGTGTGCCCAGTGATCCAGGCACTGGACTCCTGTGGCCAAGATAGAGGAAAGTTTGGCTACTGCTCCGGGTGGCAGCAGGCCTTGGCATCATCCACGTGGCCCTGGCTTTAGGTGCAAGGAAAATGCAAGAGTTCTGAGGTTAAAGAGGCTTCCACCCAGATTTCAGAAGGCCTGGGAGGCCAGGCAGTGTGCCCCGGAAAGAGCAGTATGTGAGGCTGTGAGTGTGAAGCAAAAATGCCCTGGGGACCTCAGAAGTTTAGAAAAGCCAGGAACGTGGATCATCTAAGGAAAGCTGCAAAGAGGGAGCAAAGCAAGCCTAAGAGAGAAGCCATGGGAGCTGTAACTACCAGAAGTGCCATAGGGGTGGACTCATGGAAGCCCTTTGGAGCTCACAATGTACAACATGTTGCTTCAGATGCTGGATTTGGAACTACAGGACATAACGTTAGACCACTGGATTTTGGACTTGCTTTGGTCCTAACGCTCTGTATCTCTGTGTTTGTATCTTTTGTAATGGTAATGTGTATTTTGTGCCATTGAATGTTGGAAGTGTTTAACTTTTCATTTGTACAGGGGCTCACAGCTAAGCGTTTGCCTTACATTTCAGAGGCTTGGCACTTGGACTTTTCAGCAATGCTGAAACTGTTAGGACCTTGGCAACTCTTGCAGATGGACTAAATGCTATTTGTATAAAGGGATGTGCATGAGTCTCTGGGGGGCCAGGGGTGGAATGTTCTGGTTTGTGTCCATATGTCCCCCGAAATCCTCATGCAGTTATTTGGTGGCTTTTAGAGTTTATGACTGATCCATGATCCAGTGCTGGGACTATGGGTGTGAGAGCTATACCTGCCCTAGGGCAGATAGTTTGCTGGGATTTGGGGTGTGAGAGCTATACCCTAGGGGGAATAGTTTGTATATGTAAGGGAGAGAAAGGCTGCCTGCTTGATTTCTGTGGCCATTCCTCCCTTTTGCTGGTTGTTTCTGCTGTACTCTGCTGCCCTGAACAGTTTGCCCTCTGCCATGTGCCACTCTGCCTCAGAACCAGCCAAGTATGGACTGGAACCTCCATAAACTGTAAGCTAAATAAACCTTTCCTTCCTTCATTTTGGGCGTTGGGTATTTTGTCTCAGCAACGAGAGAAAAGTAACCAAGACAGACATCTAATTAATAACTATTTGATAGTTGTAGATTTAGGGCTAGATACCACCTGGGAGCTTTGCACTGAAATGATCAGTATACTATTTGTGATTTATATCTAGAAGGGAAAAAAATATACCCATAAAATAGCTTGTACTATAAGGAAAAAAAGAAACCAGAGAGAGAAACTTGGAAATTAAAAGTAAGAATCCAAGGAGGTCCAAGATGTGAGTTAAAAATAGGAGAAGCTCACATCTGTGTAATGCTTACCATATATTTGGACATAGTCTAAGTACGTGTCCCATCTAACTTCTCACAACAGTCTGAGATGATAGATCCTGGTTAACCTCACTATTTCATATAGAGAAGTTAAATTCTAAAGAGTAAAGTTAATAATCAAGAGTTGCTCAGGTAGTTCACATAAGAATTGAGATGCAGTCAATGGGCTTAAATGCACAGAAGTCTTATTGTAAGAAAAGTGGATTAGAGTAGAGAAGTGGGGAGATAATTGGAATAAAAAGAGAAGTGACTTGGGAGAAACACTACACAACTGTCATTTATGAAAGCAAAATTTGAAGGAAACAGCAGTACAGCACTTGGAAGAGATAGGCTCAGACCATCTATGTAGCTTTCTGTATAGTGACTGTAGCTCTAGCTCCACATTAGATGAAATCTGCAGGCTGACAAACACCTCATGTTCAAAGTTGAGTTTCAAAATAAACTATTTATTCTTAGGAAAAAAACAGGTAGTTATACCACCCTTTTAAAAATATAGGAATCAACAGACGTTTTTGGTAAACTTCAAGGAGAGTAATGTATTTGAAAATAATCCAGTACAAAATAATACAAGGGTTCTGTAAAATATCACCATAAGTATCCTCAGAAATCGGCCAGAAATAAAAAGAGAAAATGATGTGATGACTCCAGGGATAAATACTAAGGCAACAATATGTTGACTATAATGGTTTTAATAAAATAAATTTAAGTATGTATAACATATGTATGATATATATATATATATATATATAATGTACATGTCTGACATACACTTCATAATACTAGAACATATTATTGGAAGAGACATCTGAAATACATAGATATTCCAAACAATACTTAAAGCAGAATATAATAAGTACTTAATAAAAGTAGCTATTAATTCTATATGATAAAACTTATTGTTTTAGATGGTTGGGAATTAAAAATAATAGATTGCAAAACATAGGAATATTTCACAAGCATTACAAAGCAAGATAGAGACTAAAACACAAATTCCTCAACCAAATGTAGGTAGACATCACAGGATCACAGAATATTAGAGTAGACAGAATTTTAGAGAACATTTAGATATTGTTTTTATAGAGGAGAAAATGAAGTAAATCTTAGCACACTTCTGAGTGGCTTATGTGTTGAGCAGAGAGCTTGCCTCCCATGACATGTGGTATTTTACTGAAGAAAAAAGATGTAATATACAGTAGAGCGAAGAAAATGGTTGACTTAGAATGTTTTATAAGAAGTAAGAAGGGCATGTTTAAATTACTTATAAGAGAAAGTGTCCTAAAGGCAAGAGCAATTTAACAATGAAATAGCCACCCAAAGAGGTCATTGAAGAAACATCAATAAGACATTCAGGAAGAGATTAAATATAATTCTAAAGGGAATAATATAAGTGTCTCGCAATAACATGCACGAAGTACAGAGGTCTGAATACAATGACCTGTCATTTTCCCCATAGTCCCTGTGTCTATGATCCACGCAAAATAATCATGAGAACAAATAGAGGTGAGGTGAGCATCAGAGGGGGAAAGTGATGAGACATAGTAAAGCAGAAGTGCCGGAACAGACTCGGTAGCATGGGAGAGTTTCCTTTCAGATGAAGAACTTTCTACACAGTACTATGACGGCATTTTCTGTGGCCATTGTCTATGGTTGTAGCAGCAATTAGGAAACAAAACCCCTCAAACCATAATGAAATATAGGTCTTGATAACGTTAAAATATTTTAAATATCTGCATGTCAAAAAGCAATGTAAATATGACTAAAAATCAAACAAAATGGAAAAATGAATTTGAAATGTTTACAGTTGTTAAAGGCAAAAGTTAACATATATGTTACATACAAAGCCTTTGACACTTATGAGATAAGCAGTGTCCCATATGGAGAAATGTTTTAGGTGTTCGCATACACACACAAATGTAAAAATATTCACATACACACAAATGTAAAAGTTAATATACTAATCACCCGCACAAGTCAGCAATCTAGATTTCAAAGATATTTTTCATTAATAAAGAGAAAAAGATTATTTAAAAATATATAATTTTCAAAAGGATGTGTGCGAACAAAATATTTCTGAAGAAAAATATTTATAATAACATTCTGAAGAGTAATCGAGGAACATAAAACAATTTTTTCATGCTCCTTTTACATAAAATTCTAAATATTTTCTAAAGAAATTAATAAGTGAAGAGAATGTGATTTCAAGGATATTTGTGGTATCACTATTTATGACAAAGCAAAATGAAATAATTTTGGTAAAGCTTTGCCTCTACAGAGACAATTAAGGTTAAAATGAGATAAACAGGGTAAGCTATAATTCCAAACGATTAAATCTTTATGAAAACAGGAAATTAGGACTCACACATACACAGGGGAAACATCACATGTTGATAGAGAGTGCAACTTTTTGTAAAGGCATATAATATTTCCTTGTGGTGTATTATTTTAAATAAATTCAAGCTTTACCCTGCTTAAATAATAAAGAATATACTATCAGAATATCCTGAATAAGAATTCAAAACTGCTAATTGAAAGTAGTATCCAAAAGCCCCTTTGTTGGCAATTCCCTGAGAACAGCATTCTTCTTTAGTATTTCCTGTGTGTTTTAGTATTTTTAGTATTTTATTCTTTAGTATTTCCCTGTGTGTGTTTTAGTATTTTTTACTCAATAAAATACTAGAAAGAAACTCAATTTGCTAACCTTACTTTCAAATTGTTACTTAAAGCGTTCAAAACATCCTGTTTTTATTAGTAGTAGTAATATATTATTATTACATGAGCAGCATACATACAAGTGGACCTTTGCCAAAAGAAAAAATAAAAAAATAAAAAAGAACCTGTAGCCTTATTTTCAGTGTCAGTTACTAAGCAATTCACACACTTTATTGATGACTGACCCAGTCACCAATTCATGTAGAGAAGGTGCTTTTTCTGTCTAAAATAAGTTTAGACTACAATAAGATATTGACGATAGATGAACATTTTTAATTTGAATAATTACTTTCACAGGACTGGTATAAAGAAAGCACGTGGAAGCCGAGAAAATTGCTTTGGTTTCTTTGGGAACGTGTAAAAGGAAGGAAAGAGAGGTTACCTTTTCTCTGAGCCCAGTTGTAGACAATGTACCTTAGTCTAAAGATGGCTAGTAAGTGGTAAAAGTACCCCAAATAGAGAGGCCAGCCTGATCACAGACTCAAGATCATGTTCAAAAAGCATGGTATGACCTGGACATGTTAATAACTTAGTATTGCTCAGCCAAATGAAGAGTGAGAGAAGCCAGGACTGGAAAGGTTAGGCCAAAGATGTTCAGGAAATGTCAGGTTTTCCTCCGTTCACAGCCATGGTGAGGGCTCAGCTGGGCTGGGAGCAGAACGGAGAGCTGCCCTGAGCCAGCCCAGCCACATTTCCTCAAGAACTAAGATACTTAATTTCTGTGCATCGCACCACATACCTTCCTTCTAAGATATCACCAGGAAGCCCCAGCTAGGAAGGCCTCCTGTGGATAAAGGGAACCCACTGAACAATAGGCAAAGGCATTTATATATAGATGTTTTCACTCGTTTCTGTGGTTGAAATTGCCAGGTTGAAACCTTTGTGTGGAAACTTTAGAATTGAAACCCCCTTGCTTTTGCTTAACCCCAATTCTTCTGACTTTATATGCACTGCAGGAAGTCCAAGCTGTGGAATTGGTGCAGGCCCCTTGAGTACTTCAGAGAACACTTCATAAATTGAAATCAGAGTGGCTTTTGAACAAGACAGTCCTGTGTTCTAATCCTGACACTGCCATTCTTCTCTGATTCCTTTTTTGTTCCTTTATAGAAAAAAAAATTTAACTGCTTTTATAAGTGGCTAAAATAACCTACCTTAAGAGCATAGTTGAGGGTTATAACAAAATTTTTAAAATAGAGAGATGTACCTGATATTTAGTAGGAAATCAGTAAATTCTATTTTGATCACTCTCCTCCTTACTGGAGGACTGTGATATAGATTTAACCTAATCTTTCTATGTTCCCTAGGTGCCAGCTTGAAGACCTTGGAATTTCAAAATGTGCCTTACAAAATCAGCCTTATGCCAAAATCCTCAAAAGCTGAGTAATACCTCAACATTTTATTTTAAACTTTATTAAAATGAAATGCATATTAGGTCTCCCACCTCTCTAAAGAGAAACTATTGTTTCAGCCTTACACACTGGCCTAAGGCTGAATGAACACAATGGGACAATAATGCAATTTTGCTTTTATTTCACTGTGGTAGAAACATCTTGAAAATGTGTTAATGTTAGTGAGGAATTTTACAAATCTAGCTCTGGATTACTGTACCTTTTCATAATAATGGAACCTACACACAAACCTATCAAGGCATAGGAGATTTTCATCAACTTGCTGCAAGGAAAGATATATAGAGACAGAGGACCATTCGGGGTGTTTTCCCCAATCTCATTTCTTGCTCTATCCTCTTAGGAAATGTTTATTTTATGAGTAGCAACTTCATGAGTCAATAAGTAGTAATCACTAGAAACACCTGCACCTACTTAAAGCAGCAGGAAGGGAAACCCTGATTCCAGAGCTCTTACCCAGCACAGGTACAGATGCAGGCTGAGGCATGCAGCAACAGCAGTAGCTAAACTAAACCAAGTAATGCCATCAAAATAACGTGAAAGCAATTAGAACACTTTAAAAGCTTCAGAGCTAGCAGGTCAGTCTTTATTTCTACCTCTGCTATGAATACTTATTTGGTATCTAAGTTCATTTTTTAATACAGTTGCTTTGGCTCTCATTAATGTAAGGGGTGTGCAAAGTATCCACAGAAAAATGAAAAAAGTCATTGAAAACTAGTTTTCTGCTTAATAATGTGGCTTTTATATAATAAACAATGAAAGAAAGTATACAGAAGGATTCTATCCATATTTCTAAAGGGAAGAGAATAAAACCTAGGGGGAATTTTAATTTCAAAGACTTTTTCATGTGTAAAATTCCTGCAGTTCCATAATTTATAGTTTTTCTTATGAAACAGAGACTTTGTAATTCTTTTATATGTTCTTACCACTGATAAAAGATAGATAACAATAGAGAAGAAACAATTAGAACATGTATTTATCAATTTATCATTTTATTCTGTTATATAGAACATGGCCCATTATAGAACTATAGATTTTGTTCCTAGCTCTGCTTAAGACTAAGCTTTATAAGTAATATATTTTCCCATTTTAATTAAAGAGAGCAGTTGTATTAGTCATTTAGGCTGAGGCATCAAGGAGAAGAGAATAGAAGATGCTCACAGAAAAATGTTCTTTTAGTATGAATTGTTAAGACTCACTTTTATCCATCCTTGTTAGCAGTACTTGTGCAGCTTATGAGGCTTATGAGATGATATGACTAGAAAATGAAATTGCAAATTAGATACAAGCAGGATATAAACACTATAAGGTACTACGTATTACTCCAAGAAAATAATTGGTACTGTTAATATATGAGCGATATAACTTGCAAACTGCTAGATGTCAGATGTTCTGAGTTCATGTCCCCTGAAATCGAAGAATGAGTTCGAAAAGACAAAGGGAAGGAAAGAGTAGGAAAGATTCATTAGAGATAGAAATGAGAATAGGAAGCGCTCCTGAGAGACAGGAAGGGGCCTGATGGAGTTGCTGCTGAGGTCATCTAACAAGAACATTTTGTAGTGCAAAATCACAAGGTAGATACAGTGTGGTTCAAATTATAATCAACCAATAGGGTTATAAATATAGCTGCTTAGCTAATAGTCAAATAGGAAAGCAGGGCACATAGCAAGGGCTTATGGATGACGGCATTAACTTGGATCAAAAATCTACAGTCTTAACATGGTCTTTAGTCTTAGTTTTAGTAGTCTTAGTTTTGCTCTTCCCACTCCTAGTCTTACTCCGAGCCTCAGTCTTAGTGGATGAGAGAGGACAAACCACCCACAGTGAGGTAGTGGCCTATTTTTATGGAAAATCCCTAACAGGTAGTACAAATTATGCTACAGTCTCAAACTTCCATTTGTCCCTGAGGGAAGTATGTAAATCTGGTCACTGTGACTTCAATCTTGAGGTCTTAATTTTCTTCAGATGCACCACCAACTACATTTTGGATGTGTTTACCAACTTCACTGACTTACTTGAAAACCCAGTCCCTTTCTGACTGTATTAACTTTTATCTAACTTAGCTGCCTATAATACTGCAACATTCTGGCTATGATCCAGAAAGTTTTCAAATATTCCATTGCATTTTATTTTTCAACTTTAATAGTCATATTCATATTTAAATATATAGTAATAAACATTAACGTGAGAGTCATGGACACTCTGTAGAAATGCAAACAGTGAATGTTCATCAGGTGCGCAGGGCCCCGGCTCTGCAAGGTTAGGGGAGATCACGCACTATTGTAACCGCACGTCTCACACAGGACCGGGGAATATGGCCGGGCTTCTGATAACAGCGATTTAAGTTCATGTGTTTTTCTTCCCCTTACTCCAAACCCTACTGGACATTCCAAGAAAATATAGAAATGAGGAAGAATGAAAGAGTGGCAACCTGATTAGTGAGCAGCGACGAAGGAGACCAAGCAAGTTGCCTTCTAGGTGACACCTGCTCAAATTTCAAATCTTGTGACAGAGTTTGAATTGTGTATTCCAAGGTGCATATCCTGAAATCCTAACAGTACTTCAGAATGTATGTTTGGAGATAAGATATTGACAGAGGCAATTAGATTGAAATGAAATAACTAGGGTGGGCCCCAATCCCAAGTGATTACAGCCTTATCAGAAGAGGAAATCAGGACGCACACACACACAGAAGAAAGATCAGGTGAAGAAACAAATACATTTACTACCCAAGCAGGAGACCTCAGGTGAATCCAATCCAACTAAACACCTTGATCTTGGATTCTTGTCCTCTAGCAGTGTGAAGAAATAAATTTCTGTTGTTTAATTCATCCAGTCTGTGTGAATTTGTTACAGCAGACCTAACAAACTAATACCAACAGAGGACATAGTTTAAAAGTAAAATGGAAGTGTTTCCCAACAAAGCTGAAAAAACTTCAAGGATAGATACTAACTGGGAGGGCACCTGTCAGTGTAACATGGGAGGGAAAGAAACTTAGGAAGAATGAAGGGAGGAGTCCAATTTACTTGCATGCCCAGCAAGTACATTCCTCTATAGAATTGACTTACTATTAGAGTAGCGGCTTCCATGCTGAGAAGTAAGGACAAAAGAGCCTGAGGTAGGCACTTCTTAGGCGCCTTTGTGTTACTACAACAAAACAGAATTAAAACCAAACAAAATGGTGCAGAATTCCATTGGATTTTCACAGTACTCTTGATCTTCTGATCATAAATTTTATCTCTGACCTGATGCAGACATCACTGAAACCCAACCAGTAGATATTGGAGGGAATTCTGGGTATATTCCTAGAAGAAAACATACTGAAAGCCTTCAGAATTTACCTCTTCTGTAAGCAGTTTCTTTCAAAGTGTACTTGACACAGAGGGTTTACATAGCAGAACGGGAGGGGGTGTGTTGAGTATGGTGGACTTCAACATCTTATGCAATGTACTCTTCACTTACAAGCCCTTATGAGTGAAACCAAGAAAAACAACTATCATAAATGTTCCCTCAATTAATGCATACAGAAATGCTAGTGAGTAACCAATTCAGGGAGAAATACATATAAAGACCATAGATCTTGATTTTTTCCTGAATTTTTTCTTAAATTTTTAGATTTAAATTCTCAAGTTCTGAATTTTTTCTCTGAATTTTTGATGGTTATAAATGACTATCTGTATGGTTTACAGTAAAATTTGAGTAAAAAAATCCTCAGAACTTGAGAATTCCACTCTAAAAATTTAAGGAAAAATTTAGAAAAAAACCAAGATATGTCTTATTTATACACAGAAGCTGCAATTATAAATCATTTGTTGTTATATCCTAGTTTCCTTTAAATATGACCTGAAGTTGTCTGACATGTGTTTGATCTCCCTGGTGCCCCTTTTGGATAAGACTCAGGGTGGCTGTACACGGTGTATTTCTGTGTTGCAGATGTAGTGAAGAGAAGGGTCTGCCTTTGATCTGTAGCAGATGCTCAGAAACTTCTGTTTCAGGAAATTCTCAGAATGCAAATCAGCCAACTCTTAGCAACTTGCCCTTTACTCTTATCAAAGAAACTGGTAAGATGGTCACTTGCTTCTTAAATTCATCGTGCATCACGCACTGATTCACCACATCTTGGAACTTCAGAAAACAAACACCCACGTTTGCTACATGGACACTGTAGAGTGAGGGGAGACAGCTACCTCTCCCACACCTCTCTGCAGCATGAGGGACAGACTCAGAAGGCACTTAGAATGCTGCCACCTTTAGTACGCTGTTCCTGGCCCGCTTGTGTCTTTGATACAGTGAAGAGATTTAAGAGACAGCAACAGTAATGTCTTAAAAATTGTACTGGCTATGCCATGTTTGTTTATCAACATACCTAAGAATAAAGCATCCACTTCACTTTGGATCCTTAATACAGACTTCCATTTTAGAGTCCTTTTAAGTATATGCATAAAAATACATTTGAAATAGGTTGAGGTATTAGAACCCATAAAATATTAGAAATATATGTGAAGATATTTTTTGAAATCTTCAGTATGAAAATTTCTACTTGCTGTAAGAGGCAAAAATTAAGAAAACATGAACAGATTTGCCTATATGTCTTCATTGTTGTTTTGTTAGTTATTTTAATTTTTAAAATAAAAAATTATACAGAAATATTATATGTAAATTTTTTTAAATTATGAATTTAGCAAGACACATGGAACATATGTAAAAATGTGATAGTTTAAAGTCCTTACTGCATAAAAGTTAGCATAACCATAGAAAGTGGCAGAGGGACACAAACAGGCAAATCACTAAATGAAGACTTTATCAGGCTGGCAAGTAGTCTGAAGATAGATTTCTGACATTATTGAGAATGGGGACTGGTTGGCAACAAATACACATTGCTATTAGAATCAGCATCACTCAGCAGCTTTTGGGGAGGTAATGAGGCACTTTGTACCAATTTATATCACATGTGCATGTCTGACCTGTGCAGTGAGATATCCTTAGCCCCTGCCAAAATGGTGTAGGACACATTTGTTGGGATTGCAGGTCACAGAGAACCATCATCAAGGATTACTCTGGTTGAAGAGAATCACCGTGATCAAAGGTAGACCAACCTCCTAAAGGCCATCTTAATCTCTGAGCATGCCATAGGAAATGCCATCTGAAGAAAACCACAATTTCCTATCTAGGTATTGTGGTAAGGAAATAATCGTGTCAGTGTATGAGAAGGTAAGGGACACAAGATTCACTGAAGATTAGCAAATAAAAATGAAGAGTCTCAATACATAACACATAAAATAGTAAGAGTTCCTCTGGACCTATTTCATTAAAATAATAAGTACCTATATACACATAGACATGCATGTGCACACATAAATATATAAGTGGTGATCAAAATATACAGTGGTAAATGTTTAAATTTTTAAAAGTATTACAGTAAAATACACATTGCCGCTAAAGCCCTTCAAAACACCTTCCTTCCCTCCAAATACCCTTCTCCCACCATTTCTGCTATTTTCTAAACAATTGTAAAAATGTTCTTTTATGAATATCTTTATACTGCGTGATTTAAAAAAGGGGAGGAATGCTACTGCCAAATGCCATCGAGCAGCAAAGCAGGCTCATAAAGGCACTGCCATGTGTCCTTACGCGCCACATCTGGACGTCGTGCTACTTCTGGCTCTTCCTGTGTCAAAATGGTAAGAATGGTGAAGGCTGTGCATTGATTTATGACATCAGGGTAGCCAGCACCATGCAACTAAAGTCACCCATAAAAGGGATTTCAGAACAGCTTCACAAAGTAGGAAGAATAACTTTGTTCAAATTGTGTGGAGGGGTATCTCAAGGGAGATTAATGACGAGGTGTCTTTTACAGCAGTGTTATTTTTAATTTAAGCATTACTGAAGTTTTCAATCACATCTTCATAATATGCAAACATTTCTACATAAGGACATAAATTATTCAGGGAGTAATATAGGCCTAAAACAACATAATCTCAAAATTTTCTTCAGTTCAAGATTGTGCGTTCTTTATGTTGCTTTTCAGTCTCCCTGAGCTTCAGCATTTTAATGAGTGAAATATACTCCAATAATAGAGACCTCTGTGGCACTGTTAAAATCTCAGATTCTGCTTGTAGCAAAATTATCAATGCATGTGTGTGTGTGTGTGTGTGTGTGTGTGTGCATGTGTGTGCATGCATGCACACACACATATATATCTCACTCGGGCAGCTAGTACTAAATGGTAACCCTCATGTGAGGAGTCACTCATTCATTTTTTAAAGTTATATACTTAATAATTCAGGTATTTATTTTCTAAGACAAATCTCTAGGCTAATATTTAAACAGGAGATATATAAGGTGTATAGAAACAATGTCAATATAACACAGAAAATAGTAAATAAATTATGAGAAATGTGAAATCTTTCAGAAATTTAGTATAGGAAAACAATACTTTCACCTAATGGAATCTTGGAAAATTTCATTAAGACTGTAGCTTTTGAGCCATGGGGACATGGGCTGGTAGGTCCAGCACTGGGGCAGCTGAGGTGGGAAGATCACTTGAACCCAAGGATTTGAGACCAATCTTGGCAACATACTGTTGTGTGATTGCATCTCAAGACAAAGAAGAAGAAGGAGGAGAACGAGGAGGAGGAGAGGAGGAAGGGGAAGAGGAATAAGAAGAAAAAGAAGAAAGAGGAAGAGGGGGAGGAAGAGGAAGGAGGAGGGGATGGAGCATACGGGAGGAGATACTCTAACAAAAACATCATGAGAAGAAGCCATTTATATAGTCAGAACTTCCTCCCCATCAGTACCATCACTGGCGGATCATCCACTAAGTGATTTGGTATATATTCCAAGTTTCAGAAATTTTTTACCTTTTATTGGCATTAAATTGAGTGACAATATTGTTTACTTTTTTTTCTCTGATCTTACTTTTCAAAGAACCCTGCTTTCCAACTTAATTGACTACTATAGAAAATCAAAATGAATATCAATATTACTTTAAAGATGACCCCAAGGTCTCTAAATAGGTGCACTTATGCCATATTGATAAAGACTTTCAATAATAAAATTATTCAGATGTGAAACAAATCAAACATGTTAGCTTCTTTCCTGTTTTATTGCACTAATAGACAAAAAACTCTCTATAACCAATAAAGCAAATCTGGTTTTGTTTATCATTTTTTTGTCTTTGAAATTGCAGCCCTTTGTCTTACAACAATAATATAGTTACAGATCAAGAAAATAAATTGTCATGTTGGTGTATAACAATTACTTGCTAGAAATAAACGAACTGATTTTAGTAAAATAAAACTGACCTAACTATGTGCTAAGATTTCAGACTTAATAGCCACTCCAATTTTCTCTGACATTTAAAAATTATAAGTTAGAGCAGAAAGAAATTCCTAAATGTCACAATCCTCATAATTTCTTCAACTTTCGCCACTGAATTCTTAACTCATACTCCGGCCCCTACATGCCTCCAGCCTGTGAATGCGCTGGGGTAGGGAGAAGCTGGAGCTACCATCTATGCATTTCTGGAGTTAGCAAGACCAGCTCAGCCTGGACACACTTTCTCTGTGACCCCCAAGGCCAGCTCAGCCTAGACTCACTTGTGCTATGACCCCAGGCCGGGGCCTCTGAGAGAGTACTTCAGAATTGTTTCATTGCATCACTTAGATACATGACACAGTCCTTGTGCCCACACTTTTCATTAATTCATCGTGGTAAGTCAATTTTCAGGGACTGTCATTGTGGTAAATCTACCTTTAATCTACTGAGCTAAATGTCTGCTTCAAAGAAGAGCTGAAAACATGGTGATTCTAAATAAGGTACAGTGGTAGGAGATTTAATAATAAAGAGATGGAGGAGGAAAATGAAAAGCGTAGGGCAAGGGGGGGGAGAGAGAAGAAAGGAGAAAGAGAGGATTTCCTGCACACCTGTTAAAGGGAAAACAGTCATCTATAGAAACATGACAACACTGTGAACGTGGAGGTGACAACGCAGTCAGCACGGGTGGGTTTCTTATCTCTTTTGCACTCGAGTGACTGGTGGTCAGGCTCAGAGAGGTGACCCGCTTCCCTACCACCAGATAGTGAATTAATGCAGAACTGGGATTCAGACCTACACTCTATCCCTCTGACACAATTTTCAAAGCTCTAGAGGGGGCATGAAAGCCCTAATGAGATTGTCTTTACATTTAGTATTTAAGTATTCCCTGATCTAAAAGTACAAACATTCCACATTAATGAACGCCCATCAATATGATAACATCACAACATCATAACAATATGATAACATCATATTGATAACATCATTTACTCAATGTCTTCTGATTTCATACTTAAAACACTGAAATAAAGGTAAAGATGTTCTGATTAGCCTCATCTATATTTTATACATAAATTTATTTCTTATAAATATGTTTTACAAATCATAAAGAAAGGAGTCATTACTATCTCACATCAAATTTCCATGTACTAAATTATTAGAGATTGTGCTTATATGCGTGTATGTACATGTGTGAATAAGATAATGAGAAATAACTGTGCTTCATAAATTATTGTTGGGCAACATCGCAGTCCATCCCATTTTCTCAGCTCTAAATTTTGAAGGATCCTGCTGATTCTGTTTTCAATGTTTCAGTTTCTTTTTGACATTTACTGGCTGCCAATAAAAGAAATTTTATTTTCTACCAGCTTCCTCAATTTAGAAATACAAATAATTACCAATGTAGAGAATATTGGTTAATGTTCTTAAAAAGGGAATGTTAAAAAAGGAAGCCTTGTTTGTTAGGCAGTGAAACCACCACATCATTGTAGCAACATTTCCTCTTAATTTTTAAAGTATTGTCTAAACAAACAATCTTGAGAACCCTGATTTGAGGGTGACCCTGTAAAATAATGGAAGGATTTTATATTGGTTTGTCAGAGGCGGATGAACCATATGCACTGTAAATTCTACAGTAATTGTGTCCATTCTCTGATTTTTCTTCAGTTTGGTTGTTAGCTAGAAAATTACGAATAAGTAATAAAACACAGGTCAAAAGTATTAAGTTCTTATTGCAAGTATCACCACATCATAATGAGTAAATATCAGCTGAAAGCCACAATTCTTAGCATTTACCTGAAAATATGTTTTAAATAAGAAGACCTTTTAATCTCTTTCTGATATGACTTATTAAGATTTTACTTCCTCCCATAGTTGGCCATCTGAAAAAAAAAAAAACTCTTTCTAGGACCAGCATTGGTATATTCCACTTAAGAATAAACTATCTGTAATTATTAAATATTCATAGGTGGTTTGGGCCATCCCATCTTTGGCAAGTAATTACACGCTACGTAACCATGAGTCTCTAAAGTATACTGAAGAAAGATAAATGTTTGTAATACTCGCCCTGTCTAATTCTTCCTAATTCATTCTCCCTTTTTTATAGAGAAGAGCTGTGATCTTATTTAAGATATTTTAAGGCTCCATAGAGCTCTTACAAGTGTTTCCTGACTTGTGGTCCTGTCTGAGGCTGTAGTGCTCATGCTCTGGTCAAAAGAGACAGGCAGATAACTACGGTCCTGTAATGATTATGCTGCCAATATTTGTTCTACCTTCCTTCTGTGATTTTACATTTTAGTAAATTTATGGCTAGAATTTTAAATATGCTTTTTTAAAGAATATTTGCTTCAAAGAAATTTTAGGAGATTTCTTTTCTCATGGACTTCTTAAGTGTATAGTATGGCAATATTCACTATGAATGTCATGAGAAGTATTTCGATTTATAAAATTTCTGAAATGTATTTGATCTTCCCAAATTTTTTTCATGGAATATGCTTGTGAGGATGATGTTCTAAAAACACCACTTTACAAACACAGGAAGTAAATAACTAAAAAGATACCAATGGATATGTTTTAAATATGGGAGGCAAACAGAAGGAAAGGTGAATAGAGAAATGCTTCCTTCTTCTAAAACAGTAGGCTAGGATGCCTAAGGAACTGGAAATTCTGATCATAGGTGGAAAACTGGATATTTTCCATGTAAATATTTACTCAAAGTTGTTAATGGCATATCAGACTGTCCACCTCCACTAGGTATTTATTCGTGTCTTCTCTAGACTGTCTGATGATTTGTTATAGTATTGTAATTATATGATTAGCTATAGCTTCTTTAAATTCATCAAGAACTGTTGTGCCCCTGTTCCTGCCCTTTCAGACCTCTCTGCTGTGTAGCTTCTGATGTCTTCCTTCTCAATGCCCTTTGTACTAATTTTAAGAGACTTGAAAGTTTTTAGACATCTTGTTGCCCTTGTCTTTTCATGTTTCTGTTTGTTTGCCTACTTTTTCTGCAGGGGCGTGCAAACTCTTTGGCCCATTGCCCTATTCCTTGGGGCAAGTCATAATATTGTTTGTGATGCCCACACCCCCTGTTAATCCAGGTATTTCCATAAAGAGAAAACCAGTTGCTGGTCACTGCTTTGTTACCTTTCCTATGGTAGTAAATTCAGCAACAGCAATGGTATCAAGTGTCAACAGGATATTGAAAAACACTAGGAACTATTCAGAAACAGCTCTTCACCAAAAAAAAGAACTCTGTATTGAAGATAGTCAATCTCCCCTCATATCAGTCTATAGTAATTCAGAGTACTGAATTCCACTGGTTGTTGGCAGCAGTGCCAGAGCTCAAACCTATCACTACCCTATATGCCTTCTTCTTCAGAACTACCCCCTCTGACAGTTACTCCTACTGAGCCTGGCCTCCCGCAAAAGAACACATGCCCTGTGTCTTCTTGGACTGATCCTGGGCCTCCCAGGGGATTCCCATGTAGTTTTTACTCTCTCCAAGCCCATCTCTCAAGGTTGTCTCTTACCGGGTCACTGTGGAAGTGTAGGACTTCAGTCCCAGAGTGAAACTGCCCTCCTGGCCATTGATCTCCTCTTTGTTCAGGTTGGACTATTGGTTGTCAACTCTGATGCCCTGTCTTGTGGAGAACTCAGGAACTAGCTATGGGACAAATGGCTCCTGGGTTCTCCTGGCACTGGCACTCCAGTAGGCAGAATCATCCGAATTTCTTATATATTCTCCACACATCATTTAGAAAATCTCAACACTTTACTGTAAAAGTCTAAACAGGTTTCATTTACCTCCAGAAAATGCATATACTTCAGGTAGCACAGAATTGTGTAATATCTCGTACAAGTATACATACCCTCATGTATGTTTGAGAATTAAATAACTACAGGGTATCCCCAGTGAATCAATGCTTGGAGGTGGGGTTGTAGGGAGTTGAGTAGACCATGAAGACTCTATACTCACTGAACTAATTCACAGACAGAATCGTAATTTCATGGCCTTGTTGAGAAGTGATAGAAACTTAGAGGGGCTAAGTGAAGAGAGTATGTCCTGGAGGCCTTCCGTGCAGATGCTCCTGTGCCTTTCTCTGTGACCCCCTCCCTCCATCGCCTGTGTGTGCATACCTGCTGTGCACCTTCTAGATGCCAAGAGGTGAGCAGTTGTCCTCTGCCTCACATTTTCATCGTGGTCTCTCAACGTGCACAATAAAAACAATGGTGCCCCGAAACTGGAACAAAAGCTCTGCAACCATGAGTCAAAATAGACATTTTCTGCATTGCATTACTTTTCTCAGGAATTTTGTCACAGTAAAGTGGAGCTGACCTTGGCAGGGACTTTTATGAACTTTTGCAATCTATTTTTAAAAAATTTTTCAACATGACAGACTCTACTTTTGAAAATATCTAGTAGAGAGAAAAACTTAAACTAACATAACCTTTAATCCCTCAAATTTTCTTTCTTTTCTAATGACTAAATCCTACTGTTTAAGGACTCTGTAGTCTTCAGTCTTTGGCCAGCACTTACCAGGAAAACAAATTCAATGTCATATGCACACTTTGATGGAAGAACATGATTTCTCTCAATCTGAAAAGTGAGACGATTATTATTCAATCTAAACAAAATTGATGATGTTTTATTGTTTCATGTTTTGTATTCAATTCTATAAATCTTGTAATTATCCAGTGGAGACAAATTCATTCTTCTTAGTTTCTCAGTCTCCCGCAGTACGCCTTACTCCAGAATCATGTTTTGAAATTCAGTCTCAGAATTAAGAAATGAAGGCCCAAGTACCATTTATCAGCCTGCCATATATTTCACCTAGTGACAAAACAACATGAGAAAGCAAAGCATGTGTTCATACAACTTCTTAGGTCCCTCTAATATCCAAGTCAGTACTAATAAGGGTTGATCTCTATCAATTTTCTTCTCTGATGGATACCTGACATTCCAAAAGAACCTGGACTAAGAGTAGAATATTTTGAATAAGGCCATCTGGTTTCTTCATCCATGTCTACATGGGTGTAAGCTAAGGTTAAGTATACACTGGGATACAGATCTATCTGCTTTCTTTCCTGTTGGATATGTCCAATTATTCCATCCATGTAAATATACCCAAAACATTCTTCTACAGACTGAGGGAGGCCCTAATTCATTCATATTACAGGACAGAGAAGAAGCAAAATCAAAACTCAAGAGTCACTAAGCCATCTAGAACAACAGGTCATTGCTTTTGGTCAGGGAAGCAAGCACTTCTAGCATCAGTTAGGTCACAACACATGCAGTAGTGTTAGCATCACCGGAACCAAATTTCCTTGTCAGACTGCCATGTCAAATATAGTATTTTTTCCCCTTTATAAGGTTAATGAAATGGTTCTTATCGGTGTCCACTAAAAATTTCCATGCTCCATGCTCATTCTCCCCTCTATTCTAGCTAAAGAGTCAGTATACAAGTCTACAGTTGAATAATCATAACAATGTCAAGCCCAGAGACTGGACGTATTCAGTAATTATATGACTATTAAAAAGTTTTGGTACATGCTACATTAAACCAGGGAAAGCCAAGTGTCAAAGGGATTCTCCAGAGTTCCCTCTGTGTATATACATTAAATATTAATGAAATATATATCTAAAAATGCTTTGAAAACTGCAAAAATATATAAGCCTGTAGCACTCAGAACTACCTGACCTTAGCCATATCTGCATACTTTTAAGAACTAAGTCACTTTCCATAATTTCCTGTAATTAGGATCCTTAGATATGTTTAGAAATGCATTAATTCATATAAGTCACTAGAGAAGTTTCACTTTTCATACATATGATATGCAAAATGTGCCTTCAATTGGAATATACATTTCATTCATATTGTAATTCTTTTTAAGACATGCTTTTGAAATTTAAAAACAAATTTAAGTTGCTAATTGCATACTTAACAAGTAGTCAATAAAACTCATTTTTCCAAACTATTCATGTGAAATTATTTTATTTCAGTCAAAAAATTTGTTTGATAAGAATTGTGTTCTTTGTATAAAGATTGGCAGAGATTTTCCATCTATATC
The DNA here is from genome assembly GCA_004027595.1 of Dinomys branickii. Classification (NCBI taxonomy): domain Eukaryota; kingdom Metazoa; phylum Chordata; class Mammalia; order Rodentia; family Dinomyidae; genus Dinomys; species Dinomys branickii. Next base: position 26,258 of record PVLD010013914.1, on the reverse strand, counting down.
AAAGTTTACTATACAGTACATTTCAAGTAAAGAAAATATAAGGAGTAGATTTTGTGGTTGCTTCAGAATTTGTCAGCATTAATGAAGATTTAAAAGCAAATAATCTGTTTTAATACCTACTAAATAACACTATATGTACCTTAGGTTGTGTTGTATCTTTCCAGTCACAAAGCAACTATTGCATGATATTTTTAACAATTAGTCGTGCCAAGAACTGCATTATAAGCATAGTTTTATAAGTGATAATATTGGATATAGGTAATGATCTCACCAAGACATGAAAACATTTCTAGGCCCTATTTACTTGATTTGTTATTGGATAATTAATAAGGGCCAGTGTACCAAGCTAGATACTGCCATGAAATTTATATCTTCTGAAACGTCCAGCACACAAAGAGATGCCAGTGAACAAAGAATGATAGTCATGGTAAATGTTAAGAATGAGCTCAGAATGGTTTTCCTCTGAGATGCTACCAGGGACATAAAACTCCCAAACTCATGCCCTGTTTCTCTCACTCTGAGATATCTGGTTTATACAAGAGTTAAGAGAAAAACTAAACATCATCAACTTTTTGTGTGCAAACCCAAAGCTATCACAAGGGTATAGAAGAATATATGGACCAGGGTCTAAAGAAGAAAACAGAAAGAGAACCTGTCAGATGAGAATAGGTTAAGTGGGTATTTGAGGATGTGAAAAGCAATAGGAATACATGAAGGCAACTGTGATACAGGAGCTTTTCCCTCAGGATGGGGAAGTAGAGCGGTGGGGTTGGGAGAAATAGACCCTAGAAGTTTGGAGAGGGACTCCTACAACACTGAGTCCCTTCTGAGGAATAAGCGCTCCCCACCTATAATTGACATCACTGAGTGGACATAACAGGGCTGGTTCTAAAAGAAAGGTAAACAAACTAGAAAATAAAACCAGTTGCTTAAGATAAGGACCATTGCTAAAATGTTGATAATAGAAAGATCGTGAAAATAGATTAAAGCAAGTTTCCTCTCTGCCTCTTAGTTTTATAGACCCCTTTAGCTTTAGGATTAGTGTTTCCTATTAGCAGATTAAAACAAGTAAACAGCTGGTAAAGAGGAGGTGAAGTTTGCCAGAGCTCTGTCCCAATATGCTCTGTCACTAACATAGTACAGAAGGGTAGGTGTAATGTTCAGGGATGCTCATAATCAGAACCAAGGACCTCAGTACTGAAAGTTCAACAAGTCAGTTTGAGTGCTCTCTGTGTCCCTAATGTATTCCCTCTGCCCATTCTTATTTATAGAAAAGTACTTGCCCTGTGAAGATATTCTATGTTACCTCTATCTCTTTCGGTTGCCTTTCTAGTCCTATATACAATTTTAACCAACCAGCTACTTCACACTTTCATTTTCATGTTTTCCTAATAATGACAGACCTTGCTTAATCTTCTTAGTCTCTCCAAAATTACAAAACACAATGGATTCTGCACTGAGTGATGCCAACCCTGCTTAGTGGTTGTGACACATGTTGGTCTGCTCATTGTAAAGAGTTCCTTCACTAGGCCTGGGTTCTACCTGGTTTTCCTCATTGGTTTCTGATGCTGACTTGCTTGTCTGCAACTATTCTAACTAATTAATGCAATCCCACTTTACTGAATGTGTTTCGATTAAAAATTATATTACTTTGAGTTTGATTCATTTCACTTGTGACCAAAGCTTCATTTTAAACATAATCTCATAACTCACAGGAACTTTCAAAGAAATTCATCAGGGGATTTGCTCCTTAGCCTGCTGTTCGGAACATTTGTGGTATATGAAACATTATGTATTTGCACAGTGAGAGGAGAAATTAGAGAAAAATGATTGACAGATATGCATAACCTTGTTGTTAATTTACTAGATTACATGTGTTAACCTATATAATTTTCAAAATAACCTCGTGAATCAGGTGGCATTCCTACTTTACAGAAATTCAGCAAACTTTAAAAAAAAACTTACTCAAAGCTGAACACAGATTCAAACTCGATTTTCCTTGATTTCAAAATGCATACACTTGCTGAAATAATGCTTTTAAATGAGTAGTACAGTCACAAATTCCAGACTGGCTGGAATCACACAGAAATACAGTAAAACCTAGGTTTGCAAGAATAATTCATTAAAAAAAGAATAATTCATTCCACTCATAATCCAAAGCACTTGTGTATTGTAGCAGCAAGTGAGAAAGAAAGAACCAGCTGTGGTCATGTGACATTCAGTATGACATACTATCATATTGCAAGACATCACTAATTTATCAAGTTAAATGTTTTAGAAGTGTCTTCTTGGCCTGAAGAACACTCACAGTGTAGACCAAGTTACTTGAAATCCAGGGTTTGCCTGTATCTCAATTTAGGTAAAGATGAAGTATTATCCCCATATCCTAAATTGTCACTATCCTCCATATTTAACAATTTGAATCCAATGTCAGTACAATTTAATAAAAATTCATTGAGTTTTCTCTATGTGGTAAAGTTAATAATAGCATACATTTTAAATGATTTATATGTTGCACATTGTTTTAAGGATATGCCTCATGCCTCATTTAATTCTCATACAACTGGGCTTCACTTGAGCCCTGCCCTCTGGCAGCTTGCACAAGCAGCCAGTCTGTGATCACTGTTGGTGTGGCCCATTCCTGGCTTCTCTGCGAGGACTGAACTGACCGGTGAAGCAGAATCAGGCGGGCCACAGGGTAGTGACCTGCTGACAGCATGGTTCCCAGCTGAAGGCTGCCAAGAGAACCAGGTGTATCCCATCTATTTCCAGGGGGTAGAGCAATTGACTTAAGATCCTGCTGCCATTACTGTCTGAGTCTCTGCCCTCCATGCACCTGGTACAGCCATGAGATCCTCACTGAGAAGCCCTGCAAACTGCTCTCACTAGGGTTCACACATGGGCTCTCCCTGCACGTGCCCAGTGCTAAGTAAGGTACGGGTGTGGGCACTAAAGAGCTGCTGACACCACGGTTTGAGACTGGGCTTCACTTGCACCCTGCCCTCTGGGAGCTCTCATACTCAGGCAGTCTGTGATTGCTATTGGTGCAGCCCATGCCTGGCTCCAGTGCACTGTCTGAACTGACTGGAGATACAGAATCAAGTGGTCCACAAACTGTTGACCCTGCAGTTCATGTCTGAGTTTTACCTATATCCTGAACTGCCTGGAGTCACAGGACCACTGGTCTGGGATTGCACCACCAATGCAATTAGATTCTGGGTCATACACATGCCCTGAACTGCAAGGAGTCCCTCGTTCAAGCCATCTGCCATCAATAGACATCACAGTTTGTGTCTGAGACCTGGGAAAACCAGGTACACTTCACCATCTACTGGAGGATCCCAGTCTAAGCAACATGTCTCAACAGTCACTGAGGGGCAGGCCTGACCACCAGGAAACCTAGGGCCATCAGTGACCTTTGCTGAACTACCAGAGAAGAAGGAGAATGAGCACTCACCCTCCGGCATCAAACATGACAAGGCCAAGGGCTAAAACACAATCTCAGAACTCTGCCTCACTCAGAACAAGTCCAAGAGACATTGACATAGGAGAACTTTATAAACACACACCTGAAATTGCTGAAATGATCGAAGTGGGAGTAAAGAAACAGCTCCATCATGCCATAGAAGAGATCAGGTCAGAAATAGTCTCTCAGGTAAAAGATGAAATGAATAATAATGAAAGAAATGTTCTGGACATCTAGAGAAGAACCAGATACAAAAATAGATGAACACAGACAATAGATGGAAACATTATATGAGCAATATAGGAATGAATTAGAATGCATGAAACAGACTCAAAGAGATTTCTACGAAATCAAAACTCCCACTCAAAGCTTGAAAAACTGCTTGAATGAACCCGAAGACAGAATTTCAGCTCTTGAAGACAGCATGACAACCAGCAATCATGAAAGGAAGGATCTCTTAAAATCAACAAGGATCTAGGAAAAATCAATCCAACAGCTGCAAGATGAGGCAAAGAGAAGTAATGTGAGAGTAATAGGAGTCAATGAAACACCAAGACATGACACAAGTGACATAAAAAGAATATTTGCAGGAATAATAGCAGAAAACTTCCCAAGCATGGAAACAGAACCTGAGATACAAGTAGATGAGGCATATAGAACTCCCACTAGTCATAATCATAATAAAATTACACAAGACATGTAATAATTAAGATCCCAGGTCTCCAGCAAAATAACAGAATTTTGGAAGCTGTTAGAGAAAGGAAACATATCACCTATAAAGGAAAGCCCATCAGAATCATGGCACACTTCTCAACACAAACCATCCTGTCCAGAAGAGCTTAGAGCAAAGTATTACAGGTCCTAAGACAAAACAGCTTCCAACCAAGATTGATGTATCCTGCCAAACTATCCTTCAAGTTTAACAGAGAAATAATATATTTCAATGACAAAGTGTGACTGAAGAACTTCATGAGTGCCAAAGCATCCTTGAAAAAAGTACTAAAAGGTGTTCTAGGCAGAGAAGGAAATGAACACAATTTCAAGAATAACAGTGGAGAGGAACCCTCAAGAAGAGCAAATAAGTAAACAGGTAGAAAAAGTAAGAAACCAACAGAAAGTAAATAACATGACAGTGATAAACCAACACATATCAGTTATAACCATAAATGTAACAGGCCTCAATTCACCAGTCAAAAGAAACAGACTGGCAGAGTGGATTAAGAAACAAAATCCAACGATAGACTGTATACAGGAAACACATTTTACTCAAAAGGAAATCGATAGACTGAAAATCAAAGGAGGAAAAACAATCCTCCATGCAAAAGAAACACAGAAAAAAGCAGGAGTAGCTATTATGTTTGCAGAGAATGTAAACTTCAAATGGAGAACAATCCAAAAAGATAAAGAAGATCACTCCATACTTGTTAGGGGAAAATTGCAAGAGGATGAGATAACAACCATAAACATGTATGCACCAAATACCAGAACACAAAACTATATAAGACAAATATTAATAGATATCAAAACCATATAATTAATAACACTATTGTAATAGGGGACCTAAACACCCCTTTGACACAAAGAGATAGGTCAACTGGACAAAAAATCAGCAAAGAAATTACAGAACTGAACCAAATGCTCAAACAAATGGACTTAGTAGAGGTATACAGAGTGTTCCACACCACAACATCTGAATACACATTTTTCTCAGCCGAACGTGGGACTTTCTCTAAAATAGACCACATTCTAGCCCATAGAACATACATACCTAAATGAAAAAGAATTGAAATCATCCTATGCATACTGTCTGACCACAGTGCAACGAAATTGGAAATTAATGACAAAAAGAATTTCCAAAACTCCATAAACACCTGGAAATTAGACAACAACCTCATGAACAACCAATGAGTCACAGAAGAAATTAAAGAAGAAATTTAAAAATACCTGCAAAAAATGAAAATGTAGATTCAACTTACTGGAATCTGTGGGATACAATGAATGCAGTCCTCAGAGGGAAATTTACAGCAATGAACTCACATGTAAGGAAAACAGAAAGAGAAAAAATATATAGCCTAATGCTGCACCTCAAACTTTTAGAAAAAGAAGAAAACAAGTAAAGCCCAAAGCCCAAAGAAGGGAGGAGATTATAAAGATCAGGCCAGAAATTAATGCAACTGAAACAAAAAAATCCTACAAAAAAATAAATAAATAAAAGAGTTGGTTCTTTGAAAGAATAAGTAAAATTGATAAACGCCTAGCCAACCTTATCAAAAAAAGGAAGAAGTCAAACTCATGCATAAGGAAGGAAAAGGTTGAAATTACTGCATGTTCTACCAAAATTCAGAAGCTCATTAATACCTACTTTGAAAATCTTTACTCCCACAGGATAGAAAACTCAGAAGTGGACAGATTCCTAGAAATGTATGAATTACCAAGGTGGAGTCAAGAAGATGTAAAAATTCTGAAAAATGTAATATCAATTAATGAGATTGAAATTGTGATTAAAAACTTACTGACAATGAAAAGTCAAGGCCCTGATGGATTCACAGCAGAATTTTACAAGAATTCAGAGAAGATTTAATACCAGCACTCCTCAAATTCTTCAATGAAATTGAAAAGGAAGGAATTGTCCCTAACTCATTTTTGGAGCCAAGTATTATACTAATACCAAAACCAGAGAAAGACCCAATAAGAAAGAGAATTACAGATGAATCTCCCTAATGAATATAGATGCAAAAGTACTCAATAAAATACAAGCAAATAGAATGCAGCAAATCATCAAGAAATTCATACACCACAACCAAGTCAGGTTCATTCCAGGAATGCAGTGATGGTTCAATATTTGCAAATCAGTGAATGTTATACACCATATGAATACAGCCAAAGACAAAAACCATATGATCATCTCAATAGATGCAGAAAAAGCTTTTGACAAAGTCCAACATGCATTCATGATAAACATTTTACAGAAAATAGGAATAGACGGTCTTTACCTCAACCTGATGAAAGCTATCTATGACAAAATAACAGCCAACATCATACTAAATGGACAAACCTGAAAGCTTTTACTTTAAAATCAGGAACAATACAAGGATGTCCACTGTCACCATTCCTGTTCAACATAGTTGTGGAAACACTAGCCAGAGCAATTAGACAAAAGAGAGAAATAAAAGGAATAAGGATAGGAAAGGAAGAAGTAAAACTATCACTATTTGCAGATGACATGATACTATACATGGAGGACCCCAAAAACTCCACAAGAAGAGTCCTTGAATTAACTGACAAATTCAGTAGTGTAGCTGGAGACAAAGTCAACACCCAAAAATCAATAGCATATTGATATACATAAACAACAAACAGACTGAGAGAGAAATTAAGGAAATCATACTTTTTACAATAGCATCCAAGAAACTGAAATATTTAGGAATAAATCTAACAAAGGAGGCAAAAGATCTATTCAATGAAAACTACAGTACTCTGAAGAAAGAAATCGAAGAGGATTTCAATAAAAGAAAAAACATTCCCTACTTATGGTTAGGAAGAACCAACATTGTGAAATGGCCATACTACCAAAATTGTTGTACAGATTCAATGCAATTCCCATTAAACTACCATTAGCATACCTCACAGAACTAGAGAAAATATTCCTTAAATTAATCTGGAACTAGAAGAGACTCAGAATATCAAAAACAGTCCTGGGCAACAAGGACAAGTCAGGTGGAATCACAATCCCTGACCTGAAATTATACTACAAAGCTACTGTAACAAAATCATCCTGGTACTGTAATAAAATCAACAGACCAGATTAATGGAACAGACTGGAAGACACAGACACAGCCACAAACACACTCATCCACCTAATCTTTGATAAAGGGACCAAACAAACTCACTGGAAGAATGATAGCCTCTTTAATAAATGGTGCTGGAAAAATTGGCTTTCCCATTGCTGAAGTCTGGAAATAGATGCAAGACTATCACCATGCACCAAACTCAAGTCAAAATGAATGACAGATCTCATACTAAAACAGAGACACTAAAATTATTGGAACAGAAAGTATGTAAAAACCTTGAAGACATAGGGGTAGGCAGAGAGCTCCTGAGCAAAAACCAAACTGCTCATGAAATACTTCAAAAAATCAACAACTGGGGTCTCGTCCTACTGCAAAGTTTCTGCACATCTAAAGAAATCACCAGCAGAGTAAAAAGAAAACCCACAAATTGGGAAAAAATTTTAGCTGACTCTCCCTTGGACAAAGGTCTTCTATCTAGAAAATATAAAGACTTAAAAAACATCAGCCCCTCCAAATTTAAAGACCCAACCCCAAAATGGGCAGCTGAGATGAATACACACTTCTCAGATAAAGAAATACAAATGGCAAATAAATACATGAAAAAATGTTCAACATCATTAGTCATTCAAGAAATGCAAATTAAAACAACACGGATTTCACCTCACCCCAGTAAGAATGGCTATCATTAAGAAATCAACCAGTAACACATTCTGGAGAGGCTGTAGACAAATAGGAACTCTACTCCCCTGCTAGTGGGAATGCAGATTGGTGAAACCACTGTGGAAAGAAGTTTAGAGATTCCTCAGCAAACTAGATCTGGAGGTCCCATTCAACCCAGCTATTCCCCTTCTGGGTATTTTCCCAGAAGATCTGAAAACATCATATCACAGCAATATATCTGCACCTATGTTATAGCAGCGCAATTTGTAATCACTAAATTGTGAAATAAACCCAAATGTCCATCCATTGAGGATTGGATAAAAATATTGTGGTCCTTCCTATATTGGAATATTATTCAGCTATGAAGAAAGATAAACTCGAGGCTTTTATACGTAAATGGTCAGAACTAGAAACCATACTTATAAGTGAAATAAATCAGACATGTAAGCAACATATTGTATCACTAGTGTAAGAACCAGAAAGAGTGAATACAAACTAGGAGGTATGATAAACATTGTGAAAAGAAAGGAAAATGATCAAAAGTAATGGGTAACTGGGATGTGGGAAAGGAAAAAGGAAAGATGGGGAAATTATGAATGTATGTATATGCTGATAGCTAACAGTCATAATACCATATTGCTTTACTGAAAGGAACAGTTAATGATTACTTGTTTGATCAATATTGTATGTCTCTGTTTTCCTGAGAAACCACTGTGAAGATATCAATATGTAATACAACAACCATTGCTAATTTCCTATGACTTCATCTGTAACTCTGTATTGTTTGTATTGTTCTTATGCTATTTTGTAATGGATGTCTGTTTTAATATATTTTCTTCCTTTATTTTTAAAATTTAAAAAATTGTCATGCAGACTCTAAAGATAGGTGCTATCATGAACTCCATTTCACAGATGGTGTCACTGAGACTCATAGAGGCTAACAGATACACCAAGACCATAACACTACAAACTGGAAGAATCAAGATGAGAAGCTAGGAAAAGTAATTCTAAAGATTCTGTTGGTCTTAACTTTCATGCTATATTTCCTCTTGTGTTAGAGGACAAAGTGACAAAAGTAAGGTAAAAGCAAGGAAATCAGACCCTCATTGTTAATCACCTGGAAACATAAGCAATGTGATAAGCATCCTTGGAAAGAATACACACTGTAAAGTAAATGTCATTGAATTTTAGAAAACCAAAGAAGAGAACTCTTGAGAAGGTTTTAAGGAGAGCAAAGTATGGATTTCAAAGTCTGGAAAATAGAATCATCAGGATCTGATGATGCAGCAGAGGAGCTGGGAATCCAGGATGGCTGTCCAGGGGAGCAGAACTAAGCATGTAGTTTCAGAGATTAATTTTAGACAGTCTGAGTGGGTACTTATAATCAGGCAATGATAAAAGGGAAAAACTTGGACTTAAAGTTAGAGGTCACAACTAGTTATAGCACAGAAGAGATGTCCATGGGTGTAGATTAGATGTCCTGCTACACTTGTATAGAAATAAAGAAATAGAAATTTTCATACTTCTTTGAGGAAGGTACTTATGATGTCAGCAGGGTGGCTGAAATAGAAAAACATGAACTGGGAAAGGGGGAAGTAGCCCCTCAGGACAGGAACTGGTGGTGGTTACTATCAGGTAGGCCTTGGTACTTCTGTGAGCTGGGCCAGTTTTTCAGCTAAACCCTGGTTTCTTTTCAATATTCGTGATTGACCAGAATATCCACATGATATAAAGTAACACTGTCATCAGGACATAAGAAGACAAGAGCAAGACATTCTACAATTATGCTAAAAGAGAACAGAACAAGAACATTTTCCAACCACAAAAATAACCAAACACCCAAACATCCCTTTTACTAGCTAGCGCCAGTGATCACTGCCTCTATTAATCAAAGCTTTAGCCTTCCTTTTAAATCCTCCTTATAAGTAGGAATTATTCAAATACCCAAAGTAGAGAATTCTACCTTCTTACTCATATTACCCAAGGAAGAGCAATCCACACTTGGAATCTCTCCAAAATCATAAGAAAAAAGCTTGAGGCTTATAATGTCTTTCTAACTAACTCTTACCAGAGATGTCTCACAATTCCATGTGACCATATCCTCTCTCATCACAAGGAGAAAGAATCACAACTTACTCAAGGATAGGAGTGTTCCTGGTAGTCTTTGTGGAGGTCAATTAGAGAAAACAGAATTCTGATTTTTTTTCCTATTTTATGTTCCTTGTTTCGAGTGATACATTAAATGTATTGGACACTTTCTAACACTATTTTAGTTGATTTAAAATAATTAATAAACACTAACAGTATACACTACTTATTGATAAGGTACATATTTGCATAATTACTTTGGTATGAAAGTAAATATAAAAAGTAGAAGTAGGAAAACTTACTGCAAATAAGATGAAATTTCTTAAAAATTCTTGTTTAAATTAATAATAAAACTTGAAGTTTAATCTAACAAAGTCTAAGCAAAATTCACTTAAAAATAGTAAATCTCTAATAGATCTAGACAAATATAGTAAAATTTTTGTCAGACAACTGAAATAAAACTAGTAACAGTGAGCAAGTGTTGTTTAAATTGTCAACCATTATTGTTTTTTATTTTTTATTACTCCAATATACTTATGTTTCTATCTATATACATAAAAAAGAATACGTGGGAGATCTGATAGGCAATAAATCCAAAACCTTTCAGTAAAAAATAGAATAATTTCTTATTCTTCATTATTTTTTGATATAACAAAATGTAATCAAATGTGACTAATGCAGTCTGACAAATACAGTCACTGTATGAAATGTTACAGGGAGAAAAGGGAAAGCTCCTGTCTTTATCCAGACTGATGAGGAAAAATGCACACACCGGAAAACATTAACAGGCTCACCTTTGGAAGACAAACCAGTAATACACCTGCACAGAGTTTTATCAAATAACTGATATTCAGTCTTTCTGTGGTATGTTCCCTCAGGGGTATTATTTGTGTTTCAGAAATTAATTTTCTCCCATGCAAGTGTCAGAACTATTACAGTATGGGGCCCTTGCAGTTTTATGTCAGCTTAAATGCAGTGGGAACCAGTGATTTGCAAGGGACCTCTCTTCTGTGGAGCTCATAACTTGAGGCTCATAGGTTCTCATAGGTTCCAAGGTAACTCTAAATGGATCACTCTTTAGCTAAGCTCTTTTCTGAGACTGTACTCTGCCTCTGAACTGTGCTAAAATAACCTTGCATTATCCTAATTAGGATTTTTCACAATACACACATATTGCAAAGGGCCATTTTCATTTTCAATTAGTTGGAAAGGATTAGTTGCAGTCATACTCATATGGTCTTGAATGCTATTATTATTAAACTCAATATTTTTTATTGCTGTTAAAATTATGCACCTTACAAATAAAACTTAGCTAATGGAGTAAGAAGATGGCCTCTTCATGAGAAATCATTCTTTTCTAAAGAAAACTGTGAGGGTAACAATACATAAATGGAAGGAAATGTATGTGTGATAAAGAGGTCGTTTAATCACAAGTAACGGCAAACCTGAAATTAGTTCCAATTAAAAAAGAAATGCATAGAAGCCAATCCAAATGTAGCATATAAACGGTGGCAGGAAGAAGAGATTATTAAGCAATAGCATAAAGAGGACCCCAGGTGCAGTACTTTTTCATTATAACTACTCTTGAGCACCAGTGTTCCAACTCTGCAGTAAACCAAAAGTAAAAAGGGTGGGTGGATGACAAAAAAGAAAAAACAAACCCTGCAAGAAATAACTGAACAATTTTACATAGTATCTAAACTTGAGATAAACAAGTACATGTTTTTTGGAACTAAGACCATAACAACTTGGTTTTTAAGTTCCAAAATACAGTGGCGTGTTAATTGCTTGATCAGCCAAATGAAACTAAATGTAATTAAGACTAGTGTGGGGTTAATTTGATCCATAATTATGTTATAGAAAGTAAATGAAAATTGTTTCTTTCCTAAATTGCAATTCATTAAAATTACAGATATTAAAATAAGATACTATAAAATTACATGAAGCATGTACACATTAATAGCCATTAATGATAGCTTGATATTTCTATCTAAGCAACAGTTTATTAAAATGCCAATAGGTGATATTTGACCATTCACATGACTGCACTTTTTTAACTTTGCTTTTCCAAGGCATATATACCTCATATGTTATATATTTTCATATTTATATATTATATATGAAGAAAAGTATTCTAATCTTGTGCTGTTTCCTAGATATGTATCATTGGCCTAAATGTATGTATTTCAATCTATACTGAACTTTTATTAAACTGTTACAAAGGTATTTACTAGTCAAGATACAATACAGATAGATAAATTCCATACAGTGTCAAATCTACATGGCTTATGGTATTTGGACATTTGTTTTTCAAAAAATACATTTACATCTTTAATTTAAATTCTACTCATATGTCTATTCACATAACATTTGAAGTTTAAGCTCATAAGAAAAGAACCGGACCTTGAAAAATTTAAGATAAGGAAAGGCAGTAACATTTACTGCCAAAACACCCTATTTTGAACATGTGTGGTATGCTTTAAATAATCTATTTTTACTCTCTGTGAAATTGATATTATTTATTTCACCCTTTTTACAGATAAAAGAACTGAGGCCCAAAGTGATTAAGGGTTTGCCTGAGTTGTAGAACTACTTGCTTGATTTAGTATCTGGTGGACATGATTATTAAAACACAGGAAAACAAATAAGGTTGTGCTGATGCAACATGTAATTTACACTATATATTCTTATTCATGGAAGATCACTTATTTCTATGAAAATAAAAAAGTAGAATGTCATAGTGTGAAATCTCTTTGCCCATTCATGTGCCATTAAGCACAAATTGGACAAATAATCATATCATTCTGAGCCCACAAAACTATCTAAAGTGCGTTCTTACTGGAAGAGGAGAAAGTACTGATGGTGAATAAAACTCTTCCTGGATTTTAGCAAATGCTCCCACAAGGCCTCAGTGAGTACACAGGGAAACCAGCCATGGTTTCAGGTGAGGACAGAAGCCACTGACTCATTCTCTTAACTATGACACGGGTATGAAAAAGCTGAGGGCTGAGAAACAGGAGTACAACGTAATGAAATGTGTTTCAAGATTCTGCTGCAGAGAACTGGCCTTGCTGTGTGTGATGTTCCTTTCTTTACTCATTTTGGGATTGGAGAAAAATGTGATGGATTGGAGATTTACCAAAATATAAAAGAAACTGCTTACAATGTTATTTGCAACAACACTCAGCATTAGCAGTTTATCAGTGAGAAAGGAAGAGACGCATGAATGAAGTCTAACAGAAATCTCAATATACCAGAGTGCATTTGCTTATGGTTAGGAGGCAAAGTACTGCATGCTCAAGAGTACTGCATACTTTCCTTCTTTGCATCACAAACTATCACTACACAACTGCAAATTACATTAACAAATGTTTCTCAATTGATTGTACAGCTTTAATTAGGACAGTCATCCTTAAGTTTCCTGGGATTCAGCAGCATTTCTCTTTAAGTGAAATCCTTTTGCTTAAATGAAACAACAGAATAATCGTACCTAGTAAGTTGCCAGAGCACATTATTTATAGTAAGCATGTATACTTAACAAACCAAATATTTAATATTTCATGCATGAAAAATAGGCAGACATAATAGTCATTAGTATTCCAGGTGAGGCAGAACATGCAAATTTACTCAGCTATTAAAGAATGAGTCCTACACTATTTAATACAACAAAATAGTTTATGTATATTAGAGTAAACACTGAAATCACAATAGGAAAAAAATGGATATGGTTCAGATGTTGAGCTGCTATGTAAACCAATTATCTATCCAGAGGGAAACAGCTCTGTCTACAACTACTTAGGCTCTAGGGCCTATTACAAACCCTGGAGTGGGCTGTTGTTTCCATTCTCAAGGGAATTTACCACGTCACACTAGAAATAGCTGACAATAATTAGAAAGCCTGCTTCTGCCAGTATTGCACACATTTTTAATACCTTCCTAAGTATTATGGGAGATAATACACAAGGTATTTAGAATTCTAGTCATGCCACAACAAGCCATGGAAAGGACAACTAGACAATAGCCCCAAACTGGACTGTGACAGGCTAATTATTGTGGCTTCATTATGAAACCTCTTTTTACATAGGTCACCTGGGAAGTGTAATTAAAAATGCATTATTGGCGTATTTTTTATTGAAGCAATTAAATTAAAAAGCCAAAAAAATAATTATATGAGGAGCAAATAATAATGTTGGTCAACAGCGTTTATCTAAGAAAGAGAGAACACGTTAGTGGTTCATTAGCAGTAAATGTGTTAACGGGAATCTGTTTGAAAAATGAGCCATAGAACGGCTTTTAAATACGCAGATTAAAGGATTTATAATGTCAAGTTTAACACAGAAATTATAGATAGTATTACATAACCATGAGTAATAGCACCTTTAATCTGACTTAGTGAAATGATTTACATCATACTTTATGCTGCTTCAATTTTATGACAATTATATGTGCTACATCTCAGATAATTTTCTTATACTTTTTTGCACTTGTGGACCTGTTCTTGCTTTCCAACCATGTCGTACATCTAAATAATTAGATGTTGAAATATTTATCTTCCAGGGCAAAATGTCTGTCTTGGATATCGAGTGCACGTGAGGGTGTGAGAACACAATATCACTTATTTAGGAGAAATTTTGTGAAGGCGTAAGTATGCCAAAGCAAATCATCTTTCCCATTTCAAGTTTCTCTCAGCACTTCTTGGATGCATCATTTTCATCAGCGCCTCCAGGATAATGATCGCAGTAGCTAAAATGAACAAACACGTACAAATTTCAGAAAAAGAACAGTAAATATCGCCTATAAACTAAATACTATTTACTTTGAATCCTCCAAGTAACTTTAAGAGATTGGTATATTATCTCTATTTTGAAAATGTGAATAATAAACCAAAGTTTAATCAGCATTATGTGTACAACGATGCAAACTGTTTTCCAATAACATAATCTAAGGAAGCGATCGTTTTTTCCTTTTTCCCCACTGGAAATCTCTCATATTTTAAGCCTTTTTATTTTTACTGAATATTCTTCAGTTATATAAAAGAGATAGATAAGTATCTACTAAGTAAGACCCTCACATGCAATTCTTTTGTTCCCTTTGGAGAGGAAAATCAAATTCAGAGAGGTAAAGGACCATCAATTATGGAGGGCTAGGGGTGCCCAGGGGAATAAGCAGATGCATTGATAAATCACAGAGCTTTAACAGATAAGTTTCTTGTTAAATATGTTACTTGGCTCACAAAATATAGCTGACAGAAAGAAAAGTGTTCTGTTTTTGTTCTACCTTAAGATTGAGTATTGGTCGTGAACCAGTTATTACCTAATGACTCCAAATTATAACTTGACATGTTATAATTACTTTAATTAATAGTTCTGGTATTGTTACATCACATAAGAATATTTATGAGTGTTAATATCTTGTCATATTAGTAGCTACTGTTCTTGAGTATTTACTGTAAACCCAGCTTGTGGTGTAGACTTTTCAGGCTCTATTTTCGGTGAGCACCCCACATCATTGGATAAAATTATTCTCATTTTAAAAATGAGAAACATGATTAAGGAGGTCAAGTGAATTTTCCAAGGTCATTTTACTAATAAATTGAAGAGTTCATATTTAAACCTAATCTACCCAACCCCAAACATACGCATTTCCAGAATTCCTCTTCTGTTAGGGAAGAATTTATAGAACACATCAACATAATTCTGGAATTTTTCAGCTTTTTAAAATTTTCACCAGTCGGAAATCTTTCTTCACCCCAATTGCAAATCCAAATTCATTCAAAATGTATGCACTTTAAGTAGCCCAAATGTTTTTTCTGATATATGAATAAGAGGAAATTAGGATATCTATGACATCATAGAATTTTGAGTTCCTGAAAAACACGGTGAAGGCGTGAAGCATATGTACAGTGTAGGGTACATGTTTTCATAGTACAGTTCATTAAAAATTGGATATAAAAATTCCATACACTATGCATGTAGCTGTTAATGTTAATTGGTAATCACATCCTCAATATTAAATAAATGAAAAGGTATTGTTTTATTTTATAAAATAGGCATACTAAAAACTTAATTTCCTAAGTGCTTATTTTCAGCACATGTTAATTTTTAGCAGTATACTTATTTTTAATTATAGTAACTAACCTCAATTTTACAAAAGTAATTTTGCATGGATTGTCAAAATATTACATGCAGCCAGATATGGTGGCACATTCCTGTAGTCCCAACACTCAGAAGGCTGAGGCAGGAAAATCAATGTGAGTTTGATGAGTCTGCCTGAACTGCATAGTGAAATTCTGTCTCAAAAAGAAAAAAAAAAAAAATACATCCCAAATGAGACAAAAGAAGAAACTACCATTCTTTTTTTTTTTTCCCCACCACCTCCCACCAGAAACTACCATTCACTAGAACGTTTATCTTTAGAGTTTTTTGTTGAAACCTCAAACTAATATTATACCTTGTGGTAAAATGAGCTATAAGTTAGATCAGGGTATAAGATAGTAAATATAGTAACATTTGAACTGTGAAAATTATGGCTATAAATTGTCAGTTTATAATGAAAGAGAATTAAAGAGCTTGCTCCCATAAGGGTAAATGGCTTTTAAGAAATTAGGTAATTGGATAAATATTGGGTCAAATACTGCATTCTTAAAATGGATATCTAACCCCTTTTACATGGCACTGTCCAACCTCTTCTACTGGGGGCAAAAAAAAAACCCAATCAGATTGCATATTTTCAAACAGTGCCCTAAGTGCTATAAAAAGTTCAAGATTAAAATACCATATTCTGGATCTCCAAAGATTCACATCAAAACACAACTGAAATATACAAAACTCAAGATGATTTCTCTGTAACATCTGTTGCTCATGCATCTGTCACCAGCATCTGATCTCAGGCTTTTTAAAACACATTTCCCAGGACCAACTTAGCCCAGCAAACTGTGCAGAAAGTACTGAAGATGGTAGAATTTTTTCTGAAATAGCTATTAATATCATTTCCCACTCACTTGTTTATTGTTGCTGTTGGCATAGGGGACCATTTCTGATCCCTGCTTCATGATGCTTTCTCAAGGCAGTTAGTTTAGCTCAGTGGTATAGCACTGGCCTAGCACACAAACACTGGTTTTGGTTCTGGCTTTGATCACCAGCACTGCAAAAGCAAACAAACAAACAAGCAAACCTCCACTTAATTTCTGTAGGTCTTCTCTAGGACTTTTGAATTTGAACCACTGATAAAATTATTTTCTTGACATAGCAACTCTGTTTCCCAATGTCACATAAATAATAAAAAGACTACCTAGCACTTACTACATGCGAGGCAACACATGCAAAGTACATTATCTAGATAACCTTCACAACAAGCTATAAAGTAGGTTCAGAGAGGTGAGGTAATGTTGATAGGGTCATGTGGTTTATAAAGAGTAAAGCTGAGTTGCAAAGGTTTGATTCTGTACCTTTGCCCTTTTGCATTATGCCTCACTATTTCAATTAGAGTTCAAAGCAATCTCCTTTCTAGCACTGTTAAGCATACAATATCAGTAGCAGATCCTATTCTTTAGACTTCGTAAACAATTGTGATTAAGAGAGTGTGTTAGCCCATTTTTTATTACTGTAACAAAATAGTTGAGAAAAACAATTTGAGTGGAAAGATTTATTTTGGCTCATGGTTTTAGAGCTCCCAGTTCATGGTTAAGTATATCACCTGTAAACAGAGCATCATAGTGGGAAGTATGTAGTGGGATGAAATTTGCTCACTCTCTGATGGCCAAAAAGCAGAGCAGAGCTGGAGACAGGATGTGTGTATAGGTTTGCAACCCTAGTGACCCACTTCCTCTTATAAGGCTGCACTTCCTATAGTTTCTGCCACCTCCAAATAATTCCTTCAAGACTGAAACCGTCAATGGTTTATCCTTTGATATCAGAGCCCACCTCTTACAGACCTTCAACACTTGAGCCTTGGGGGCACATCCCAGGTCCAAACTGTGACGGACACAATCACCCAATTGCTCCAACCTCCACTTTGTGTCATGAAGGTGAAATAAATTCATTCAATTCTTGAATTACACGGAGTCCCACAGTAATATGCAGCAATCCCAGCCTGAATCTCAGACCTTATAATTTGGGGGAACCACTGGTGATAAAAGCTAAAATTTTAAAATTGTTTTTAAAAACACTGTATTATTTTAAAGTTTTAAATAGCTGTTATCTGAAAATAGCCAGAAATTCCAGGTCAGATTAAGTCTGAGAAATCAACCAAATAAAATCCAAAGACCTTTTCTGGAAATAGGAAGCAGAACTCTTTCAAGTTCAAGTATGTAAGAATTGTCTACATTCAAAACTAATAGAATTTTGGAGAAAATATGTATTTCTTGGAGGCATGCAGGTGTTGACAAGATGCCGCAACATTATTGACCAGGATTTAAGAAGAGTGAAGTCTAAAGTACATGGTGTGTGTCTTCATAAGACAGGTTATGAGACTGTAGACATAAATAAAACTTCACCAAAATTCAAGATATAATTGAAGCATAGAATTAGGCAATAAAGAGTCTTTTGCCCCCTACTCCAACACCCCTGTTTCTTGATGTGGCCAGGCCAGACTATTTTCAATAATGTTCTCTTGGGCTTCTCCTTACATATCCTATAGAGAAGCAAAGGGTTAGAGAATGTTGTCTTTATTTCAATCATGTTTCTTAAATTCTTGCTATGTTTTATGACCCACAAATGATAATGAGTATGATTCCTTTTTATCTTTAGTTTAGAGATTTTGTTCTTGCTATTAATACATTAACTGTCATAGCAACTATTTTAAAATTATGTGAAATAAGACAGGGAGATTTGTATCCATTACTAGGGGATATACTTTGCAAAAGGCTAGGTGAAGGCCAGTGAGCAACTAAAGGGCTGTTCTGGGATCTGGAGATGGCTAGGAACAGGGCACAGCCAAGGTCATCATAACCAAAATGTACCTAGGAGACCACAGAACTATTTGACCTTTGTAATGTTGTGAAATAATTTTAAATTTCTTAAAATTTCCTATTTACAGTATGATTCAGTATACACTCAGTAAAATCCAGAAAAAAATACCAATTTAAAAAATAAATAAATTTATTTACCTGGACAAAATATTTACCTGATCCCATCAATTAATTGAAGTTATCAGTTGATATCATTTCAAAAGTTTAGCAAGGAGATTAAAGGGAAATTAGTATTAAACATTCTCCTCTCTAATAATATTTAATGTACTTGTGTCAAAATAATTCTCAATTCTTAGTATATTCATAATACATTCCCAGTTTCAGAGAGACATTACTTATAAAGCCTTATAACTCTGCTAGATAAACAATAGTAAAACTTACAGCAGGTTTCTAACTTTACAGATTGTACAACACTATTGCTTACATTACTGATGCTCATATGTCCATCAATCATGCAATTGTTCAATTCTAGGAGTTCTACATCAACTGAAATATATTTTTAATACCAGCACACCAGATTTATTTTACTGAATATGTCCTATCATCTACAATGCAGAGATATTAAATGTCATTCCATTAAGATAGATTATTTTTTATCTATGGAGTTTTTCTGACATCAGTGTTCTGTGATAGTTACAGTCTATTCCTAAAAACTGATACACATGTTTAAGATATGATTAAAAAACTGCCAAACTGTTTTCCAGAATGATGACACCATTTCATACTCACACTAGCAATATATGAGTGATCTCCCCATCCCTGTCAGCATTTGATTTTGTCACTACCTTTTTATGTAAGCCTTTCTGACAGGCGCATAGTAATAGCTCTTTGTGATTTTAACTGGCATTTCTTTAATGGTTAATGATATTAAACATCTTTTAATGAGCTTCTTTGCCATTTGTATATCCTCCTAGGTATAACACCTGGTCATTTTTCCCATTTTCTAATTGAATTATTTAATTTTAATTGTCAGTTTTGAGAATTCATGTATATTTTATGTAATAGGCCTTTCTCTAATAAGTAGCTCCAAATATTTTTAACAATACATAGCTTTTTTTATCTTTTCACATGGGATTTTGTAGAGCAAGTTTTTACTCTTGATGAGGTCCAATTTGTCATTTTTTTCTTTTGTACCCTTGGGCATATATTTAAGCAAATAAAAACATATGTCCACAGAAAAAACCTGCACACAAATTTTCATCAAAGATTTACTTGTGTTTTTGTTTATTTAAAATTATAAATTTTTATCTAAATAATACATGGTTCCTAGTCATATAAAGAAACATTGCCATTTCTTTCAAACATAACAATTATATTTGTTATCCATTCAATAATATTTAGTAAGCATCTACTGCATGAAATTTAGTAAGCATCTACTGCATGAAGAATTCAAAAGGATCCATGTATAATAAATCCTCTATCTTGAGTCCATGTGAGAAATATGGGACCTATGGAAGTGGCTGTTTTTAGAGGTATGTTGAGGAAATATTTAAAAGAAAGACAATAAAAGTGACGAGACTTCTGACATAAGGATGATAAGGAGGAAGAAAGGATTTTAAAGGAACGCCTGGGTTTCTGAGCTGAGCTATGCAGTGCCCCTGTGGCCTCTCCCTTGCATTTAGAGTTTCTGGAGAGCAAGGGTCTGGCTTACAGAGAAGTACGTGGCCACGGGGTTTGTTGGAGGTGTGTGAAGGTTCAGGTATCTGCTGGACATCTGCATGTTGTTACAATTGAATGTGCATATGAATGACTTGATGTCTGATTAAAACTCAGGTCCTGAATTTAAAAATGCCAATTGGTTCCAAGATTTTCATTCCTAACCAGATCCCTGGTGTCAGTGTCGCTGGTTCTGACAAGGGTATGTTGAGAAGCAACTTGTTCTGTGGCGGTTTTCACTCTGAGTGCCATCGGGATGCCTACCAATGCTAAGGGGAAGGTTTTGGAAAACAAAAAGGAGAAAGAAAATAAAGCAAGAAAAGAATCGGAAGTGGCTGAGCAGAGCAGGGAGAATGAAAGTGCTGGGGAAAGGGTAAGAAGATGAGGTTAGGAAAATGAGATGCTGATAAGTAACCGTGTGTCAGCAACCACTTCCTGTCCCGTATTTCATTAACACTTGTGCCAAAGGATGCCTATCCCTCCTCTTTTCAGAAAATATTATCCAGTTATTTTTAAAACTTGTCAGCACTTGCAAAGTGTAGGTATGAAAAAAGGCAGTGGCACAAGAGAGACCTGAAGGCTGTTTTTCAGAACAAAGAGACTTTCTTTCACTGAGCAGGAAGGGAGGGGAAAAGAAAGGAAAGAGGGAAGAAGGAAGGAAGGGAGGAAGGGGGGGAGGAAGGAGAAAGAAGAATAGCGGAATGCCATTCAAGAACATAACTGACACATTTGTAGCAAAGTGGTATCTCATAGAATAACAGAAATTATCAGGATAAAATTAGGTAAGATTCAGAAGTCTCAAATCTGTTTCCCATAGTAGAGGAATTTAGTTTTTAGTTTAGTTTGTTTTATTTGTATTGTTTTCAGCATTAGGCTGGATTCTCAAGGGCTTGGTAGTTTTCAATGTGATCCTGCAGAAAAGTGGTAATTTTCATGACCCCTCTGGGTCCTTGCACCCTTTGGCTTCTGTGAGTGTCCACTCCTCTGTTTTTCCTTTTATCTGTCAAGGCTTAACTTGTCTTTTCCTATTGCATTCAACTGAACAAATACTAAGCATACCGCATTTTTGTGAGTTAATAATTGTAATTCATTTTAATTCAGTTATTTTTCCATCAAATTGCTTCAAAGTGGCTTCAAGTCTATCTAAAAGAGAAAATAACCAAATGCCCACAACTGTATCCCATTTTAAGAAATATCACAGGTCCATAAAATCCCTGTCTAAGCACTCGCAAAAGAAATGATTACGTTAAAGGCAGAGCATGCTCATATATGTTAGTTTTTAACATTACTTTACTTAGATCATTTTGTTCTGTCAAATATCATTTCTGCGTGAAATTGTGCCACAAGTTTAACTTGTACTAGAAAAAATATAAATAAGGTAACAAACCTGGAAAAGAATAAACCCATGCTACTTCTGATTACTGAAACATTCTAGCAAAGCCATAAATGATTCCTTTCATTTTTCATTCAGATAAAATGAAGTGTCTCAATGTTCCATAATAATTCACTCATTAATCCTTACATATCCTCTTTGGTACAGGTAGATAACCTGATTAATTTTATTTTACTGATATTTCAAAAGATAATTATAAAATAACTTGTAATGCTGCAATGTTGTATGGGAAAAACTAACAAATCATGATGCTTTAGTCCTTACCAACACCATTTTACTACCAAGACTCAGTGCGTGAATCTCTGAGGAAATGAAATGGATTGACAGATTTGTTTTTGTTTTAAAACTGGTCACATCTTGTCTGTCTTCTTACTGTCAGCAATATTGCTAACCTAACTTGTTTACTGGGCTTCTTTCTAGTTCAACTCATTACCAAAATTTTCTCCTTGGACCTTCTTCCTGGTCCAACATTTTCTCTTCTGGTTATTAAAGACTGGATGTTTTCTTCAAGGATGTGTATCTTATAACATAATATCAAATTTTACTCCATTTTTAGTTAATCTTACTTTAAAATTAAATTGTTTGTCCTGCCCAGAGGTCACTAAATTGAATACCTCCCTTCTATTTCCTTTCTGGCTTTTTTCTTGTGAAAATCATTCTGCTCAGACATAAGAAGGAATCTTCTGTTCCAAACCATTTAAATACGCAAGATGAATTCCTGGAGTGCCGCTCATAATAACAGCAATTGTGTATTTTAAAGCTGTAATATTTTAACTACTTTTCAAACTACTTCTTCAGATTCAAAATTCATCCTCTGCTTCTCAGTGTTTAAATGTAATCACTAAACAAGAACACCAAAATAATTTAACTTCTAGCAAGGACATCTGTTTGTTTTATTTTGTTTTTGTTTTTCTGTTGCATAGTCCTAGCACAAGCCACTCTGAAACTTTAGTTCTCATGTATAATGATTAATCACACCTAATCACTTAATGATAAAGATAAAGAAATTTGGAAAAGAGTGAAAATGTGGGAGAGAAAGTTCGTCTGAATGTATATGAGCACTAAATTCGATTCAGAAGGAAAACGTGATCAGATGCCACAAATGGCAGTGCTAATGTGCATTTCAAAGTTCATGTCGAGGAATATTGGAAAAGACAACGTGTATCTTCCTATCATTCTTCAAGGTACAAGAAATATACAAGGTTATCAGAAGAGAGGATCTAGCCTCTTCCTTCTAGGAAAAGAGTTCATGGTGGGTTCCTCAGTCTATATTATGCAAAAAAATAAATAAAGGAAGGAAGTAAAAATGTTAGTTCTTAACCTGATGTTATAGAAACTACATCAGTTATCAGAGTGAGCTACGCTGGTGGACAGCTAGGGAGAGCAAAGTGTTCTAACAGTTACCACTTTCTATGGTTCTTTCTAATAGGTGATGGCTTTAATTAAAAATGGTTTCACATAAACGCCAAAGCAGCAATTCATTTCTCATCTAAATTATTACGTGTGGCGGTGAGGTTTATGTGTTATCTAGGCTATGGAGCCCCATTGTTTAGTCGAATGTACATCTGTGTGTTCCAGTAAAGGTGTGTTTCCAATGAGAATAATGTGTACATAGGCAGGTTGGGAGTAAAGCTGATTAGCATTCAGTTGACCTCACCCAATTAATTAAAGATCTCAAGGAGGGAAAATCATAATTCCCAGGAAAGATAAAATTTTCCTCAACTTTGCAAAGTTGGAATTTGCCCTGTTTCCAGCCTGTTACCCTGGAGACTTCCCAGGACTGCAGTGTTTACTCAGACATTATTCTATAGTCTGTTGCCCTGCCTCCGATATTGCAGATTTGCTGGGTACCATAATGATATGAGCCAGTGCCTTAAAATCATTTTGCCCCATCTCTCCTCCCTGCACCCGGCAGAATCCTCATATTCTTTGCTCAAACGAAGTCTTCAGCTGGGCAACGCAATTCACACTCCCCTTTACATTATTTTGTAAGAAGAGAAACTGTAGAAGACAACATAGAAGAAAGGCAATAGTCTATCTTTATTGCGAGGGGTCAATTAACATGAATATATTGGCTTTAAACTGGTTACACATGCAAAGATCCTGGCACTTTCCAAGACTAGTTCTTCATATATTGAGAGTCAAATTATCTGCACATCTCTATCTCCTTTCCATATAACAATGCCAGGTTTTCAGATGCACATATCAACAGATTATACTAATACCGTCACAAATCTAAATGATAATATTCAAAAAAAGTAAGATCCTACCTGCTCAGTGCCTAGTATGGAAAGCCCTTCACAACTATATCTTCCCAATTTCTTACTTTCTCAACTTTATGTGCAAGTTGTATATTTCAGTCAGACCACATCTTTCCTTGTCCTCAAAAGAACTGAGTTGCTGTGTGCTCCCTTCTCCGTCCCGCTGACTCTCTTCCTTTCACATTGTAATGGTCTCCCTCTCTCTTTTGCCTACTCAAATCCCGCCTGTTATTGAACACTTAGCTTCTATTTCGTATCTGTGAAAGAATTCCCAGAGTGAAGACACTTCTCTTTATCTAAGTGCTGTTCCACGTCATAGACTGTCCTAGACTCGTGGAGTCGCAAGTGTTGAAAGAATACGAGAGATCGTCCATTCCAACCATGATCAAAAGAGTGAAATACCTCTGTAACTAACATTCCCCATAATTGTCTTTTACTCCCTCCTCCACGCCTGCAGTGATGAAATCACTATCTCCTGCCTGCTTTATTTTATGAACTGCTCCTAATATTAGAAATGTCATCTGTTGAGCCATATTTCAAAGAGGAAAGAAATCACTCAGAAATGAAATGTTTCCCAAGGGATGAAATTTACATTTGTCAATACATAAAAGAGCATAATATATAAAAATTTTCCCAGCTGGACGTCATAATATATACTTGGGAGGCTGAGGCAGAAAGATTATTTAAGAACACAAGTTTGAGACAAACCAGGACAACAGAACAAATCCATGTCTTTAAACAAGTTATTACAGAGAGAGCAAATCACAGCAGAGACAGCAAATTTTGTCCAAAAATGTCAATTTTTAAAAAATAGATAGATAGGTAAATAGATATATTGGTATATCTATATTTGGGAGGTTTTTTTTTTGCAGTACTGGGGATTGAACTCAGGACCCTGCCCTTGCTAGGCAAGCGCTTATTCCACTGAGCTATATCCCCAGCCCCAGTTTTTCTTTTTTGTATTTGCTTTTCTCTTCACTGCCTACAGACCGAGATTATAGTCTCCTGCAGGCCCAACACTGTTTCAGAGCCCGCCTTTCTCTCTAGGTCAGTGCAACTACATCTGTCGCTCTTAAATAATTACAGAAGTAAACTTAAAAACTGACTTAAGCAAATAAATTCTACTCACTAGAAGACAGTCTTCATTGAGTGGTGTGGCACACACCTGCAATCCCAGCACTCAGGGAGGTGGAAAAAGGAAAAACAGAAGTGTAAACCCTCTAGGCAATGTAGGAAGATGCTGTGTCACACTGTTAGTAAAGGACTAGGCATATAGCTCAGTGCAAAGGCCCTGGGTTCAATGCCCAGTACCACACATATATATGCATGCATGCGAGTGCATGCGCAGGTGTGCGCACACACACACAAACACACACACACACACACACACACACACACGCACACATGAAGAAAGGAGGGGACAAGGGAGGAGGGAGAAAGACAGGGTAAAGGAAGGAAGGGAGATGGGAAGGGAGAGGGGAACATGGCCTAAAATTCCTTTATGGACTCCAATTCAAGATCAAGCCATAGAGAACACTCCGACTTCCTTTGTTCCTTCCCCGTCCCCAGCTTTCTGCTGCTTCCTCCTCACGCCCTCCCTCTTGTTATGCCTCCTCTTCCCCTTGTTTTCCTCCTCCCCTCCCCCTCAACCTCTTCCTTTCCTCCTGCTTCTTTTTCCTCTTCTTCTAGCTTTATTCTTGAAAATATACACCTTTTAAAACGAGTTCCAATATATATGAATATACATATGTGCAGGAGGGCTAACATGGTTCTACTATTGTATTATATCACTTAATGCTAAGCAATAATCGAAGACAGGATATTAGATTAATAGTGTATATCTGTATGTGTTAGCCTGAACACACATTTCGAAGATAACAATATGTAAAGCAGCAACAAGCGGTGTTTTTTTTTCTGTTGTTGTTGTTGTTGATGTTGTTGCTGTTGTTGATGTATGCCTGTTTTCTTTCTTGTC
>PVLD010013913.1:0-54179 GCA_004027595.1 Dinomys branickii | reverse complement strand
GATAGGCCACTCAGGTTTTCCTCCCTGGGTGGAGCTCCTTCCCCCCTCACAAAACCCGTTGGGGCGCCTAAGTAGGTATTCCCACCCGGGAGATCCCGCAGTCCTTGAAGCTGCTTTGATGTCTCTCGCTGGGCTGAGCTTCTTCCCGATTCAGGAAAAACCGGTTAGAGCGCGCACTTAACTCACCCTGTGATCGTGCGGACAGGAGTGCCGTTCAGATGTTTTTCCCTGGATGGAGATTTTCCCCGACTCAGAAATCCCGCCGGCCGGTCGCTGTTGCTCCAGTTCGCGCAGCGCTGGCTGCGGGGTGGGGTTCTGAGCGGGATCCCGGAGGGCTGCCCGGTTTGGTGCAGTTTGTCCCAGTAGCGCGTTCTCTGTCGGGTTCAGGAGCTGAAACCGTTCTTCCCTCCACACTCGCTCTCTCGGCTGGTCGTCTTCTTCCCGGAAGTCCTTATTTCTGTCTTCATATTGCTATATTTCATTGTTTGGGTGGTAATCCTCTGGGAGGTTCTCTCTCTGCTGCCTACCCGGTCGCCATCTTCCCGGAAGTAAGTTGTGCCTATTTTTGAAGGATGGTGTGTCAGAGTATATTTATTCTAAATCACAAAAAGTTATAAAAATATAAGTTGTACTAGATTTTTCTTATAAACTGTTTATGTGTCATGTATCGTTTAAAAAATTATAGCACTTAAAATTCTCTAGGTTATATCCCTACTTCTGTGCATATGGATAATGGCTCCTCACGTTGTAGAGGAGGGAATGTATTTATAAATGCATGCAACAATTTGTTTTCCTTTTGTTCCTAGGCTTGTCAACTTTGGATGTGGTTATTACGAAGAGCAGGAGAAATTGTCCAAACACCTGACTTTGTATGTTTTTACCAACCGTACAGGTAGAACCAGGGTTGTATTTGTTAATTTATTCAGATATGCTTGAGTTCAGTATAAAATTTAGTTATTGTTGAGCTACATGCACCCTAAGAATAATATAAATCAGCCACCGTATTACATAGTAATCATGTGGATAGAGACATACATGCATATAATATACTGTTATCTTCTCCACTGTAATTTTTTTGGGTTTATTTATTTTTTTATTTTTTGGTACTGGAAATTGAACTCAGGACCTTGGCCTTGCCAGGCAGGCACTTGTGCCACTGAGCTGTATCCCCGCCCTTACTGGGTTTTATTTTAATTTTTAGGGCTGGGAACTGAACCCAGGCCCTTGAACACGCTAAGTATGCATCTGCCACTGGGCAACACACTTAACCCCTCGACTACAATTTTACACACGTGTGTTCTGTCGGTGCAGGATTACCACAGCCAGCAGGGTTATTGTTCTAATAGTTACCTGCACTGCTTCAGTAGAGGGGGTGGATTTGTATCTAGTCAGCTCCAATGTTCTCACCTGCTCCACCTTCTCTCAGATGATGCACGGGGCTGAAGCTACTTCCTGTGTCTGGCTCATGCTGTGTTTGGGTCCTAAACCCGCGGGCTTGTCTTAACAGCCACTCGCTAACCTCCTGTTCTTACAGGCAGAACTTGCCACAAAGTTTCTGGTGGCCGCGTTCTATCCCTTCACACCTGTTTATTGTAGAAAGAGAAAACGGAAAGGGAGAAAAGACTGCCTAAAAACGAGAGGAGAGCAATATGATCAAATTAAATAAGGGGGGTAAAAATGCTCATTACCTCAGTAATCATCTAACTAGTGAACTCTAGAAATGAAGTCTAATAGCCGCTTTTACTATCCCAGTGTGAGCAGACATTTACGCCTTGAGTAGCGCTTGGATTAAGATTTCACCCCTTTTATAAATAGGTACAATTATATAAATCAAAATAAAAACATTATGTCCCTTCAAAGCCAAATTTTTGTGACATTCACACATCAAATGGACACTGAGCACCCAGTGTGTACTAGATTTTGGAGACTCAGTGATGAGCAAAGCTGACTCAGTGATGAGCAAAGCTGACCCAGTGTTTCCTAGAACGGAGGTTGCCTCCTGGTGTGGATTTTGGACATTACATAAGTACACACGGAGCGTTGCAATAGACTTGTGAAGAGAATCCTGGGAGGTGGCAGCAGGGGATGGAGGCTGGGTAGGAGGCGCTGGTACCCTCAAATGTAGCCTAGGCCAGGCAGCGCCCCCGCTGTGCTCCCCCCTTCCAGTCATCCCTGCCCGCTGCACTCCACCCCCATCCTGCAGGCTGGGAGATGGAAGGAGAAGGGGCAGCAAATTGCAGGACCTGTGTGGACTTGGTAGTGTGACCCAGTGAGGGGGCAGCACTGTGAGAGACAGCAGGGAGGGAGGCAGGCACCAGAACATATAGATTTTGTCCTAGACCCTAAGAGTTGTGGGAAGTCATTGACGGCATTTTTGTGCTGGGATTGAACTCAAGACCTTTGCCCTGAGCTTCATCTCGGCCATTTTTCTATTTTGTAAATTTTGAGACAGCTTCTTCCTGAGTCGCCAAGATGCCCAGGCTGGGCTCCAACTTGTGACCCTCTTGGCTCATTCTCCTAGAGTTCTGGGATTACAGGTGTGCACCACTACATGGGCTCAGGCTTTTTATTTTTCTTAAAATAATTTAGTTTCAGAATGCGAAAGCATCCCAGAGTCCTTCAGCATAATGAATGTCCATATGATTTTCATTTGATTATATCATTCATGGTATTTTATAATTCTCTGCATATACAGTTACCAGTTTCTTTTTAACTAAAAAGTTTAAAGGTAAATTGTATCTGAGTGCGGGGGTACACACATGTAATCCCAGCTACTCAGGAGACTGAGGCAGGAAGATTGCAAATTCAAGGCCAGCTTGGGCAATTTAGTGGGACCTGTCTCCATGGGGGGGTTGCAGACATCCTAACAGTCTACGACTTAATAATTTAGCATAGCGTGTATCTCTGTAAGGACACGGTTCCCTATAACCTCTCTTCCATTATCACCAAGGGAAATTAACTGCATTAGCTGACAAATTTTTCTTATTCAAATTTGCATAAATGTTGAAAAATGCCATGTGTGTGTATATATGTGTATTTGGGTATGTGTATAATTGTATACATAAGTAAGACGTATGTGTGCATAAGTTAACATCAGAACCCTATCAAGATTCAGGCATTATGTCTGCTTACGTCTTTGTGCTCCGTGTCCCTGCTCCGTCACTTTGTCACAGCTCTGTTATGCTGAAGAGTCATTTTTGTCTTGAGAAATGTTCCCCACATCCTGGATTTGTTGAATTGTTTGTGGGTGGAGACTGTTTCCCTCTGATCTCTGTCTTTCCAGTAAACTGGAAAAACACAGGTCAGTGTCTTGGTGAGATGACTTACAGGACAAGGTTGGTGAACCCTCTCGAGCACTATGGCATGCATGCCATGAGTTTGCTGCCACAGGGGTGGGTGCTCTACACTGTATTTGCATTACAGCAGGCAGCACATGAGGCAGCATGTGCCACTGTTCGCCATGGCGCGTTTGGTCCCCTGGTCAAGGGGTAGCCACTGTGGGTCTTCCTCGCAAAGGGCATTTTAACCTCTGAATGAGCATCTGTGGTGTGATGCTTTGACATATGTGACTGCTCGGCTGCCCAGCAAACTCTCAGCAGGCCTTTCTGAGGATTAGCTGGTGTCTGTCACAGAGGTGTTTTTGCAGGTGGTGACATGATTAGATGTGCATCTTTGAGAGCTCGCTGGTGTGGGGGGAAGGATTGGCGGGGAGTTGGCAAGAGAAACAGTGGGGGCTCAGCAGTTGGATGAGATGATGGGTTTTCACTGTGGCCGGCAGTGGACGGGACAGAGAAGGGTGGCTTTGGAACGTGGCTAGGAGAGTTCACCAGAGGCTTTGCTTTAAACTGTGTGTGCAGGAGCTGCGCTTGGGGGCATTTGGCACCAGCCCGTGGTGGTGTAGCAGAGGCCTGGGGACCTGTGGGAGGGGAGGGCACCCCAGCCCTTGGGTATGTTGCCTGAGTATCTGGGGCCTCCAAGAGCCGTGAGGACCCATGACAAGTAAGTGGGGATTTGTCAGAATAGAGCTGGCATTTGATGCCATGGGATGGGACACAGGAAAGCAAGTGCGGAAGCCCGGAAGCCGAGGGTGGAGGGCAGCCCCAGTGGGCAGTGCGCAGGCTACCGCCGGCTCCCGTACCGGGGACCGAGGCTGACCTGGGACTGCCCTCGGTGGGGCGGGACCCGGAGTTAAAGACATTGTAGTAGCATGGTAGATGTGCGGGTTTGCGATGGGATTCAGGGAGTGTTATTTATTAAGGCAGTGGAGACTCCTGTGTATTTGAACTTTTCCAGGGTGTGGCTGGTGTGTACGGAGAGAAGGGGCAGCAGAGACGAGTCACAGTTGGTGTGAATCTGCCTCCAAGGTGGATAAGCCAGGAGCAGAGCTGGCGGCGGGGGTTGAGGGGGAACAGGGTAGGTTCCGCCCTGGTACTTTTTGATTTAAATCTGTTGGATGTAAACAGTCATTCATATCTCTCAGTTCTATGTAGCTTTTCATTCCTTTTCATTTTATTCCAATAGGAGTTTCTCATGAGCAGCGGCAGGTGTAACTTAAAAATGAGCTGCCTGGGACACGTTTAATGAAATGCTAGGTTTATCTGGCATGAGATGTGAAAGAATCTGTTTTTTTTTCCTTTCTCAGCAATGTCTGGGAGAATAAAATTTCTCCTCTTCACAATAAGCCCTGAAACAGAAAAAATAAGCCTGTTTCCAGTGCGATGTTTCTAGACTTAAAATGAAACAAGCTGGGGAAACAATCTTCTGGCTTTTGTTTATGTATTTCCCATGTTCATGATTTAAAAAATTATTTTAGCTCCTGTGGTTAAAATAAGCAAAATCTAATCCAGCAAATTAGGGTTAGAGAAGGAAATTGTTTAATCTAAATACAGCTCCTGCTAGATGGGAGAGCTTCGGTTTCCGCTGCTGTGGAGACCAGGAAACACAGCTCCAGGAAAAAACGCTGGCCAGCTCAGAGTCCTGTGCAGACCTGGGCATCGCAGCTGTTTGTGTGGACGATGGCGATGCATTATTTGAAGTTCCTGTTACCTTTGGTCTGCAGTTGTGGGTCTTGCTTGTACAGTACTGTACTTGGGTGAAGCGGTGTGTCTTTTCTGCTCTTGCCACGCAAAAGTCACTTCTCACAAGCTCTCACAATCAGGCCAGTGTGTTAGCATGTTTTAGGGCCTTCTGATAATTGTCCCAGTGAAATAATTTCCCTTGGAAAACCTTGTAATAATTTCACTGTCTAAACGGTTTCCTGAAGGCTGGGCGCTGGTGAGATGTTATCCTTAACATTGATGAATATTTATTAAAAGTCTCTGGAAGTACCATTAAGGACATGCTTTGTTCATTCAAACTGTAACTTCCTCCAACTTATAAATGGCACCAGAATTATTGTGGAATAATAGCAGCTACCCTTTATGTCCAGTTACAGCTAGAGAGTCCTATGCATGTCATCTCATGTAATCTTATGATATCAGTTCTACATTTTCTTACAAGAGGGGAAACTGAGGCTTAGAGAATTAAATTAAGTTGCCCAAGGCAATATACTTAGTGAGCCACAAGCCAAGATTCTCTCAAGGCTAACTTCAAATGCATAGCGAGACCCTGTCTCAAAAAAAAAGAAAGAGTCACATAGGGATGTGCTGAGTTTTATAAATGGTTCTTAACCTTGGTTGCACTGCTGGTGAGGCTGCAGGATAGAGGAGCCTGTCGGTGTCGGGGCTGTGAACCTGGACAGCCACTGTGGAAACAGTATGGAGATTCCTCAAAGTCCAAAACTAGAAATTCCATTCAACCCAGCCATTCCTCTTCTAGGAATCTGGAAGGTATCTAGGTCACATGAGTTAAAGGTGGCATGATCCAGCCATATGTGCATACCTGTGTTTATGCAGTTCACAATAGCTAAGCTCTGAAAACAGCCTAGATGCCCATCAATAGAAAAAATTAATAAAGAAAAAAATGTACATGTTATCGAGGGGATCAGAGGAATTAGGAGGGTAGGAAGAGGAGAAAAAACATCAAAAATCAAGATTTGTTGCATATACAAATGTATTATAAACATACATTAATAAAAACATTCTGCTAATCTGAAAGCAAAAATAGATACCTTGCTTTAATATTTATTGCTGGGCTGGGGATATAGCTCAGTGGAATAAGTGCTTGCCTGGCAAGCACAAGGTCCTGAGTTCGATCCCTAGTACTGCAAAAAAAAAAAAATTTATTGCTTTATTACTAAAGAGACTTGTTATATTTTTAGTCTCTGTTAGCAGTCTCTGTCTCTTTGTGATCCTAGAACATAAAAAAAAAAATAGACTGTGAGCTGGGTGTGGTGGCACACATCTATAACCCCAGCACTTGGGAGGATCTCTGTTAGTTTAAAGCCAGCCTGGGCTACACAGTGAGACTGTTTCAAAACACCAAGAAACAAACAACAAAAATATACTAAACCAGAGCCCTCCCCCAATACTTACTGTATGAAAGTAGTCAAAGTGATACATGGGACTTTTATAGCTTCTATAATTATTAGTTTGTTTATGCTTTAGAAATGATTACATTTATTCTAAATAAGCCTATTGTAATTTTAAAGAAGAATTATCATTGTGTGCTTAGTAACCATAATAATTTTTGACAGAATTGTTACTTTTTTTATTTGATAGTTTTTTTCTGTTTTGTGTTTTCAAGCTATTGCCATAAAATATACTTCTAACAGTAACGTCAGTGTTAAATGTCATTAAAATAACCACATATAATAAATATAATAGCCTAATATTTCCAAATGTCCTTGAATAGCCTTCTTAAAGAAAATGGGCCTTTTTAAAAAACTGTGATTCCTTCATAAAGGAACTAGTAGAATATAATAGAGGAAATACAAAATCGGCCTCTGCAGCATGGTGATGGATCCACACATCTATTTCATAGTAGCTCTAGAACGCTGTAACCTCAGTTTCCTGATATCTTTTTCACATTCCTTTCTACCCAGCAATGTCCAATTTCAGTTAATTACATGACATTGGCATTGGGATACAAATAGAGATTGAGAGCATATCTAATCAGAAATCCAAAATACTACAGAATTTAGAATTTTTTTGAGCACCAACATAACCCTTAAAATGTTTCATATTTTGGAATATTTAGGATTTTGGAGCTTATGTAAAGGCTACGGTGAATGTGATCGCCTGGGTAGGAGTATGTTGATCCCCACGTGCCTGTCCTTCTGTAGCCTGCCACTGCGGATAACTGTGGATGCTAAATAGTTGTTGGTTTGAAAATTCTCAGCAACTTGTTAGTAGACTACCTCTTGAATTTGGGAAATAACCTGCGAGGGAGGATGGGTCAGGACAGCTAAAGAGGTTGAAGACTAAGTGGTATAGGAAACTTCTTTATCTGTTTATCTGACACAGAGTCTTTCAAATTTTATTTAATATGTTTTTACTTCTAGGAAGCTTGTGTGTATGTTACAGCCAGAAGTTTGACCCTTGGGAACAAATCACTTATTCAGTGTTTTATTTTCATGAAGGTACTTTTCACTGTGTTTTACTTTTACATAATATCCTTTTCCCTATCTGTAGTAGAAAATAAGATATTTTAGAAATCTTTTACTTTGCAGTTTTTTATTTATAGATCTATATCTACATAATTCATGTTTCCTGGAGAAATTAACTAATGGTAGGCATTAAGTTAGCTGAATGTTGCTATGTACCGTGTTCTTTTATTCTGAACTATATCTTTATCTGGGCCCATTATGTATTTGTCTAGAGTTTTTGCTTGTCTTTTAGTTACTACTAATCGGGAAATATTTGTAACTTTAATGCAGACCATTTCAAAAGGTTTTAGTTGAAAGTTTTCACAATCCAGACCTAAACAGGATGCTAAAATATGTTTATTACATTTCATACGTCTGTGGCTCAAAATATTGATCTGGCAACAAGCTGTTCCTACAGTTGGTCATAGGGTGCCTTTTAATAGTTTTAGCCTGAAATGTGCTATGGAGTATTTATTTATTTATTTATTTATTTATTGAGACAGTGTCTCACTATGTGGTTCAGACTGGACTTGAACTCATTATGTAGTCCAGGCTGGCCTCAAATTCAGTAATCCTCTTGCCTCAGCCTCCTGAGTGCAGGAGTATTTGTTTAATTTATTTATATCCTTAGCATTAGTATCTGTTTATCATAGTATGAGTGTGGTTAAAATTTTTAAAGATTGATTTTTTTGCCCCCAGTATTTATAACATTTTGTGCTGAGCCTCACGGAGGACCCAATAGTGTTAAGGATCAGGGTAGAAGAGTTTAAAACTTCATAATGGGGAACCTCAAGGTAATGTCAGAACCAGATGTGTAAGCATGCTTAAGTCATGTGAGATTTTGTGGAAAGTTTTCACACATTTTTCTAATGATTAATGGAATGATTAAAACCAGTGTATAAGACTTTTCTGGAGATTCTTAGAGAAGTAGAGAGCAAAACCCAGGGTGCTGAGAGTAGTCTATCCCCCTTCCTAAATAAGAGTGGGAGTGTCGGAGAGGGGCCTTGGTGACCTTGTGTGTGACCGTGAGCCGTGTGATGGCCTTCGTCTCCTAGACCACCAAAAAGGTTCCTTTGGGTCCTTGCTCCCTCAACAACCCACCTCTTGTGGTCTAAGGTTAGGAATGAGCCCACATAGCTACTACACAGCGACTGCACACAGACGGGCCAGCGCCATGCTGGCTGTCAGAGAAGGAGGCCCACACAAACTCTGGAAGCCAGAGACTGTGCCAGCATAGGTCACTGAACGTCAAGAGTGTGGCCTAGAGACCCTGGCTTGGGAACAGGTCCAGCCCTGTGATTTATAACATGCTTGCTCTGGCTTCCTGTTTTCCCTCTGCAGGGTACAGAAAGACCTTCACCGCTGCTCCTGGGAGCGGCAGCTCGCAGATGACAAAGGACATCACCTTCCTCAACCTTGGTGGGTGTGAGGAGAAGCCGCCTCCACTGACTCTCCTCACAGTAAGGCGGTGCCTCAGTGCCCGCTGTCTCCCTTTCTTCTCTGTGTATCCCATTTTCTCACACCTCTTTGAAGGCAACCGACCCTTGTGAGGCCCAGTGGAGGGAGAAGGTTTTCACCTCTCCTGCTCCACTCCGTTAGCTTGCGGGGCAGGATGCATCTTCCGTCTGCACAGAGGCGAGGCTGGGAGCGTCCTTATCTTTCTGGTAGTGGTCCTTATGAAGCCATTTATTAGTATAAAAATGATGACTGTAAGATGTTCCCTATTAGCTTGTGAGGAAAAAAAAAAGCATCACGTTGGGCTTTGATTCTAGAGGGACTGGGGCCTTTGGGAAATCATCCCTCCCTTCCTATGAATCGTGAAAAACTCGTGAGTCCCATTAATGATTTATGGACCCGCCTGAGAGTTGATCTCACTGCGGAGATATGGCGATGGGAAGCCGGGTGTTGGGCTTGAGCGCATCAGAGGAGACGGAGCTGAAGACCGTAAGCGGGGCTCTACGGCCACTTCCTAACGCGAGCTGCTCTCCTAGGCCCGCGGGGCTGCGGGGCACGGAGTTTAGGACAAGAGCTAAGTAATGGAACTGTGACTTGCACACGTGTGGGTCGGGGCACAATGTTTGCAGAAAGTTTCAGCTTAGAGCCTCTGATTCTCTGCCTCCTTCCCCAGCCCTGCTCCCGGCCGCCTACTGCCGCGCTGCAGGTTTAGGAAAGTACGAGGCAAGGGAACAGAGAGGTGTGAGACCTCGGTTCCTAAGTGAGCACGAAGACTGTTCTGTTGAGTGGTACTATTGGACGAGGTCAGTGTTTTGTGCTGTCTGGGCCAGACGTGGCAAGCTTGAACGTGATCTGGAAGCGGTGGGAAGCGGGCGCGCAGAGGCCTGGCCCTGCTGCTTCCTGAGATAAGGGCGAGGAACAGAGTTCCTCGGGTCTGGGACTTGGTTTTTATCAGAAGCCCATCTTCACCGTGATGTGGGAAACTTTCCACTACAAAAACTTGGCATTTTGCGAGGGCAAAGGTACCTTCCTTTTCATGCCCCTGGGAATGACTTGGAAAGTGGGGGCAGGATTTCACGTCGGTCTTGAGAGTGGAGTAACAGAAATGGGAGCGCCGGCTCACACGGGCTGGCTCACACGTGTCGTCTTGCCTTCTGAGCCTTGTTTTACTTGATAGACACAGAATGGTGCCCAAGATTTAAACTGGTCTAGAAGGAATTTTTATGACAACACTATTACTTTTTGGGAAGATAGATGTTTTGCCATTAATTGCTGGTATTGTTACCCAGGGAACAATATAAGTTCAAGGGAACTTGTATTGATTGAAATATTAGACAGTAGAGTTTAACATTGTTTCCACAAATCCCAAACTTATTTACAAAAGAGATACGCTTATAAATAAAAATAGAATAACAAGTTCTGTAAGTTAAATATTTTATGGGTGTTGCCTTGACCCTTATGACAGTTCTGCTTGGTGATGATATCCCCACTGTACAGTCAAAGAAACCGAGGCTCAGACAGGGTGGGGTATGTGTGGGCATCTTCCACTCTGGTTCAGTTTTTTACTGTTGTTCTTACTGATTACAACAAACTCAGAGCTTTAAACAACACATTCCATCACAGCTCTGTAGGTCAGAAGTCTGTAATGAGTGTCGAGCTGAAATCAAAATATGGGCAGGATGGTTTCCTTTGGAGATCTGGGGAAGAGTTTGTCCCTTACCTGCCCTACCATCTCGGGCTGGTTTTGCTTGGCTCAGGCTGCACGGCTTTGGCCACCATACCTGGTGTTCTGCAGTCCAGCCCCCCTCTGGCGCCCTCCTACTGGGGTTTTTGTGGTTCCTTTGGGTCCCCCTGGATGATCCAGGATACTTTTCCCATCTCAAGACTCTGGTCACACCTGCAAGGTCTCTTTCATCACACAGCTTAACAGGCCCTGGGCATTAGCACATGAATCCTTTTGTTTCACTTTGTCTGTGTTTTTGGGGTACTGGGGATTGAACCCAGGGCCTTTACCCTGGGCTACATCTCCAGCCCTTGTTATTTCAAGACAGGGTCTTGCAAAGTTGTGCAGGGCTGAGCTAGAATTTTCTGTCCTCCTGCCTGAGCGCCCCAGAGTGCAGGATTGTAGCCAAGTGCCACCACCCCCAGCTTAGCCCATGAGCACTTGGAGGGGCCGTTGCTTGGCTTTACCACAATATACTCAGATCTATTTGATGAGTCATTCTTTGTGTGAGCCTGCCCTGCCCAGCGAGGGATAGCAAGTCCCTGGAGCCCCTTCAATAGGTTCAATAGGAGTCCCTCACCCTGTCACAATGATATGCCGTCATGTATTCTCAAGAGCCCTTGTCCCAATGAGATAGGACAACCCTAATTAACTGCGTAAGTGATCAAGGCTGGGGTCCTCCTGAGATCATTTGATCAGACCCTTTCCACCATGCCCCTCTAGATCATTCCTTGTGCTTTCTGTTAAAGCTGCTATGGTAATTAGATGATTAGTCATTTGTGTT
The DNA here is from genome assembly GCA_004027595.1 of Dinomys branickii. Classification (NCBI taxonomy): domain Eukaryota; kingdom Metazoa; phylum Chordata; class Mammalia; order Rodentia; family Dinomyidae; genus Dinomys; species Dinomys branickii. The sequence goes on along the minus strand of PVLD010013913.1, from coordinate 42,692 downwards.
AAGCACTTTACCATCACTTTAGTTCCTGTGGACTGAAAAGACACTTAAGCCAGTTAGTTAAAGCATTATATCCTCTTCTTTCCCTCCCCACAGAATCCCTTTTCTGTCAGTGATTAGCGCGTTTCTTTGCTTCTTAGAGGAATCTAGCTAGTTCACTTAAAATCCAAATATTTCTTCCCTGTGAAATTCACTACCCATATGTGAAATTTTATGGTTTTCTGAGAACCTAAAAAATTATTGGCCAGGGCTACCTCTACCCTCCCATTGTCAAGAAACCTATTTTTATACCAGTGGTCAATCTGGATACAAATTTTATTGGTCCCCAAATCTCTAGCATAAGGACTTGAAAGGTGTGACTTCTAAGTAGCTTGCTATGCAAGGAAATAAATTAGTCCTTCACAAAATGTCAGGGTACATTGGCTATTGTCTTGACGAAGATCAATTTTAAAATTCCATAAACAAAAAGATAATGGCTATGAGGAGTGCACAAATGTGGGAAACTGGATTTTAGAATTCCCTCAAACTGGAAGAAACCTTGAAGAAAACTCCCATTATGTGCTATTCCTACCCTATGAGATTAAGAAATCACCCATGTTGTTCAGTATTTTTATTCTAGTTTCCTCTCAGAGACCATTTAGATTCACATAATTGACTTAGAAACAAAACTAGGGGTATAAACTATGAGAACTGTGGCTAAATGTGTGAAGAAAATTAGCCACCAATAGAAGCAAATGAATGCTGGCCACTAAGATGAAGCATACTGGTATTGCACAGCTAGTTATGAAATTGATAAAAATGTTCGTGTCTTGAGAGATTTGAGGAAGAGTAAAGATGATGTGTAGCCCTGGGTTTTATCTGAACCTATTTGGCTTTTATTGCATGTGGATGACTTAACTCTTTCTCTTCTGCAGACTATTATGTGGCTGTTTACTTACCTGGTCATTTCTTTCATTTACTGAATATTCAACATCCAGACTTAATCTGCCACAGTCTGTTTCTGACAGGTAAGGATGAAGGTTTTCTGTCATGGGTACATGGCAATTACTTGCATTTGTTTGACTTTAATATCTATGTTTGGTCTAAAAGGGGGACAAGTTCTTTATTTGCTAATTTGTTGTTGTTGTTTGGCCAGGAAACAACCAAATGACTGATGTGCTACCCCAGGGCCCTTTGCAGTCACTGTCAGCGTCCCTGGTACTGGACAGTGCCTCTGGGAAGCTCTACAGAGCGGTCCTCGACCCAGCCCACTTGCTGCAGTTCCTGCGGGCTGCCCGGCTAGACTGTGAGCGGATGGCTGCGTTACACTGCCTGCTTGCCTGTGGCCCGCAGCCGCAGCCTCTGGAGGCCCAGGTGAGGACTCGGCCTGCATCCAGACCTTGGCACGTGGGCAGCACCCAGTGGGTTTAGTCCTTGTTAGAATGATCAAAAGTTATTTCTATTTGGTACCGATGAGGTGAGGATTATGGCCTCTATGTCTTGACTTGAACATATTTTTCTTCCAAACTTCTTTGCTCTGGACTTTTCCCAGACCTCAGACTGTGATGTGAGTACAGCACTCACCCCTCCATCCATGATTTTTTTACTCCAATTTCAGTTACCCCAGATTAACCATGGTCTGAAAGCACTAAATGTAAAGTCCTAGAAATAATTCATAAACGTTAAGCTGCACACCATTCCAAGGAGCGTGATCAAATCCCTGGACCCTGCTCCACCCCTTTGTCACATAGCCACACTGCATACTCCACCTGCACAGTGCTCATGCAGGAGCTGTCCTGGTCACCAGGTTGACTTCATAGTCTCTTAACACTTGTTAATGGCCTTTGTGACTAAAATTTAGTACATCAGTAATGTTCCAGGAAAGTGCTTGGTAGATAAGGAGCTTCTTAAATAATTTACCTTTTCTCCTGTTCTATAGTTGATGTAAATATGCTATCAAAAGGACTAAAATATTTAGAAATATGTATTACATTTCTAATAAAGATAGTTTATAGTTGTAATGTACATTATATTTATGAAGCATTTTTCACATGCTCTATGTCAATTAATTTTGACAGCCATCTCGTGAAATCAGAAAAATTCTCTTATCAGACTTGATTGGAACCAATGGTTGGCTGATTTAATTGAAAAAAGATGAGATATTTTTATTTTAACCTAAACAATACACATTTACTTTCTCATCTTTTGATATAGGATAAGATCCTTTTATTGTGTGAGTCTTTTAACTGGAGTTCAAATACATTTTTCTTGTAGAAACCATTGGTGATGTGTTACTTCTGACTGTGTTACTTTCTGAAAATCTTTAGGAGCTCAATAATTTAAGACCTTTCCAAGGAAATTTTTGCACATCAGGCCTTTTTCTTAATCAGGTATTAAAAAACCCAATCTGTTCTTAGGTTTTTTTTTTTAGTATTTTAGGGACACATTTTCTTAGTGAGCTTCTTGCTGCTGTGATCATGAACTGAGAAAAACACCTTACAGGAGGACAGATTTACTTTGGCTCATGGTCGCAGGGCTTTTGGTCCATGGCCTGCCAGTTTGAAGGTAGGAGCATCACGGTGGGAGAGAGCTGCTAACCTCACTCAGCCAGGAAGCAGAGACAGGGACAGGGCCAGAGAAAAGACGTGCCCCCTAAGGGTGCTTCCCCCAACTGGACTTCACTCTTAGAGCCCATTCGACTTATGAACCCATCATGGATTAATCTATTGAAGAGGTTGTTGCCCTCATTATCCAGTTGCTTCCAAAAGCCCCACATGTACATGAGCGAGTGAAGGGGGACCTTTCATTTCTAAACTATCACACATGCCTTTGAGTCTTTCCGAACCATTCGACTTTTACTGGCTCAATAACATTCTTTTTGAATCTATGTTTCACTTGTCTATAATAAATTTTATGAAATCGCCTAATTGTGAAAATGAGCAAACCTGGCATGAATAGGTTGAATGAAACAGCTGATTGGTAGGAGCAGAAGTGTGAGCGAGTGCGCTGTGTCCGGGCGGGCTGTACCTGTCTGTCAAATTACAGGTGGGAAACAAGCAGCTTCCCTTCTCCAGTGGGTGAGGGTAGTCATAGGCATGATGAGAGTTGATATCCATGGGATTATCCATCCCCGAAGAGGGTAAGCGCTCTGACAGTGTTCACGCTGGTGACTGAGTTAGAGTTCAAACCCAGATTGCTGCCGCTGGTCCTTGTGGTTTTGTTTTGATTTATTGACTCCTGTGTCCACATTGGTCTCTGCTGGTGCTTTGTATAACAAGGTCCATTCACGAGAAAATATCTATCGTATTGGAAAAGTTTTACTTGGATTCCGTTTAAGGGCATTTATTAAAATGGTGTGTAATAAGGGTTATTTATAATACTATTTTATCCGCCTGCAACTGCCGTATGTATCTTGTGTTCACAGGCAATTCCAAAATAGATACAGAATTTTAAATATGAGTTAATGTTATCTGCATCTATGTACTTCTGTGGGGGCGGGGTGGAGTACAGCTTTAACTGCTAACAGTTCTGTTGTCTTGGTAAAGATTATCCAGTGGATTTCTGAGAACGTCTCTACCTGCCATTCATTTGACCTCATTCAGGAATTTATAATTGGTGAGTGTTGCAGCTGTACCCTGGATCCTTTTGCTTGAGGGAAAGCAAGACTGTCAAAATGCTGCTAGCAAGCACTTTAAAAAAAAGCCTATCGCAGTCAGTAGCTAATTAAATTTCACTCTCTTGTGGTTTTGTGAGAAATTGTGGCTTTCAGAGACCGATGAGAAATAAGATAGGATTTTTAATTTTATAGTGTGATTGTTGTCCCATTAAAATGTAACTTTCTTAGCCTAACTTTAGGTTGGCTGGCTTTGACACCACTAGAAAAAGATATAGTACCATGTAGATAGACGTAATACCAAATGAAAAAAATTGGAAATGGTTCATATTGTAAAAGCAGAACCTAAACATTTCAGTCAGTAGATAAAATCACACTGGTTAGTGATTTGAGGGTGAAGAATAAAGCAATACAAACTTTTGTTGGTTTGCTTGACTTGGTTGAATTGTACTGTCAGTTTCTTGTATTCTTATTAAATCACGTCTCTTTTCACTCTTTCAAAAACCTATCCAGCTTCTTCATATTGGAGCGTGTATCCAGAGACAAGTAATGTGGACACACTTCTGCAGTATTCATCAGTGCTTAGCTGGGATAGAGTAAGTTAACACTTTGTTCTCTACACACAATGAAAACCAGTTCTCAGTTGTGGGACAAGTAACCGAGGCTGTAATTTCACTTCTGTTTTGACTGATAAGGAACTGAGCTGGAGTTTTCTAGAAAAATTGAGCATCCCTCATCTGAAAATCTGAAATATTCTAAACCCTGAAACTTTTTGAGGACCAATGTGATGCCCCATGTGGAAAATTCCATACCTGACCTCAGCACACCAGATTCAAGAGCAAAAGAAGAGTGCTTTAGCTCAGCTCTTTCTAATTTAAGAGGAACATGCACTAAAAATAGTGTATAAAATCACCTTGAGGCTATGTCTGTAAGGTCTACCTGCAACAAATGAATTTTATATTTAGGTTTAGGTCCTGTCACTACATATGTCCAAATACTCCAAAGTCTGAAAAATAAATCCCGAATCTGAAATAATTTTCAGAGATATTGAACCAGTCATGTGTCCCTGCTGTTGGCCAGAAGTACTGGTATAAAGCAGAAGAATTGAAGGAGAAGGTACAGGAACTTGTTCCTCTTTTTCCTACCAGGCAGAATTAACCCTCTTTATGGGATTTTTATAGAAGGAGATTTTAATTTTTACTTTTGGATTGACTACAGTGAATTGAAGTACTTATTAGTTTTATATAAATAAGAAAAAGCTGAACCACTGCAGTCATACTTAGTAGATTAGGACCTTCGTGACCCCTTTTCTCAGCCTCATAAAGAAAATGTGCAATAAGAACTTCAAAATCGATGAATTCACTCCACCTTTCCTTTTCTCCCTGTCTTCTGGACGCCTTCCCCTTAAATTCGGGAGAGCTAAGCTAAAACACTGTTTCTTTGCTCTTGAACGAGGTGTGGTAAACTGAGCTTCGCTGGACCGGTAAGTGGAAAGAAACCATGAAGCTCGTGCCTGAAAACGATTCTGCTGCTTCTTTCCTGTTGGATATTGGAACCACACGCTTAGTCTTGAGGTAGAAGTTGTATCAGAAAGGTATTCAGAACAAGAAACTTGCTTTAGGTAAGGCAGGCATAGGAAACTACATAGCAGAGTAAATTGTGACTCTGTTTTGCATTTAGACTATGCCTACAAACAATCCTTTAAAAAGGCGTATCAAGTATGGTTTGATTAATTTCTCCATTGTTGGTATGTGTGAGGGCAGTGTTCCCCAAGTTGCCTTCTTGCTTGGCTCTTCCTTCCTGTCATAGTTACTGTGATAAGTCACTGCAGAGGGGAGACCTGAGCTCGTCCCTTCTGGAGGCACCCACATTTTTCTTTAAGAGCACATTGTGAACACACGTGCAGACTCTGTGGTTCTGTGGCAGGAAGTCTGTAGGTTACACCACCCTGGGGTCAGGAAATGTGCATCTCAGCTCCCTCCCTGACACCCACTCCCTTACTGTCTTGTGTTCAAAGTGTCTAGGGGACAGGGCCGGGACCACTGCTCCCAGGGGCAGTGCAGTGGGAGAGCATGCGCTAAGTGGACGTTGGATGAGGGCATTGTCCCCCTGGGCAGGGCTTCCCTTCTGCATTTCTGAAGCTCTGTAGGGATGGGGGAGCCAGCGTGAACACACACAGAGCAACACCAGGAAGTCCCACAAGAACAATGTAAAGAAACCCACATTTATAACCTCTATCTACCAGACATACTTTGGGGTTTACCATGTTGCTTTAAAACTTCTTGTGGTTGGAATAGGTTACCTAAAAGGCTTCTTGAATTCTGAAGTTCTGTGACTTTATACTTGCCTTTAGAAATGATATAAATCATTTACTTTTCCCCTCTCTAACCCACAATTGCTCTCAGTGCTACCACTTAATTTAAAAACTTTCCACAGTAGAAAAACATTCAGCACACACTTCCAAATGGGAAACAACTGATCTGGATTTTTCAAAAAATTCTAGAAAATATGGCACTGTCATGCCTAGAAAATCTTGAACTGTGCTTTGGAAACAGTTATAACTATCTTAAAATGCCACTCTTATACCTGTTTTAAAAGTGCCTTCCTAAGTCCACCGTGGTGCTGATTGCAGTGTGCTCTGCCTGGTGGGAGCGGTTACAGGTTCTTACCTAGGCTTTCTGCAGTCACACGGAAAACTCATTTGCTCAAATGTTCTGAAAATGTTTGTTCTCTATTGCTGTGAGCCTGCCCCCCATACTTTATGTCAGCCAAAACCAGGTCATTTAAACTCTAGACAAATCCCAATTTCTAGCGTTAGCACTTCCTTAATTATTTTTCACATAGTATTTGCTTTTTGGGGGGATGGAGGTCTGAATTGACCAGATGAAAAACCAGTTATATAGTTGGCATGGAGACACAGCTGCCGAAATAACAGTAGAAAGCAGTGTGGGATGTGGCACCGCTGAAATTTCTGTGTGACTGCTCACCGGTGAGCTCAGCGCTGTGCTGCGGGACTCCCTTGGGCGGCGCTGTGGTCCTAGGGCTGCCCAAACACAACAGGAGCTCTCGTCTGAAATCATTTCGTAAGAAAAGTTTCCACTCAAGCTATGGAGCAACCCTCTGAGCTCTGGTTCCTTCTCGTGAAGCACGCGTTGACTACAAAAAGATGCATGTAAATGAGAGAAAGAGTACGGATGACGGAACACCGCCCTTTCGGGGGGTCACACCTGGTGGTACAAATAGAATTTGCCTCCCTTGTTCTTAAATGAAGATGTGTAAAAAAGACCAGTGTTCGCTCCCGGTGTTTTCATCAGCATCTTTTCCGTTCCTTCCCAGATCCTGTCAGCTATTATTTAAAGAACATGTCCCTTCCCAGGGCTGTGTTCACTATTTATATACCCCAAGTTTATTTAAAGGAGAGGTCAGCGGCTGGAAACTGTCTTCACCTCCTGTGTGCATAGACAGCGCTTCCTGAAGGCCTGAGCGTGTGCTGGTTCGTATGCTGAGCAGTTGTGTGTTTTGCTTTTCCCTCCACAGGAAATTCCTGGAATAACCCTGGTGACGGAAGAGATCCCTTTGCCTCTGCTGAAGGTAAACGGCTTACAGGGCGAGCGAGGCGCAGCCCTCCGTGACTGAATCCCTGCTGCCCCCAGTGGTTCCTACAGGGACTGCAGGCTGCTGCAGGTGGCATCCCTCCGGGGTTCAGTGGTCACGGGTCTGGTGTCACAGCGGCTTTTAGGAATGCTCTTTGAAGATAGGAGAAAATTACAGGGCTCCACTAACGCCGGGTACAACTAATACTTGTCACCGTGCCGCGAACCAGTAGCGCAGGAGTTCTTGTGGATTATCTTTAGATAGCCGGGGAGCTGTTTTAACTTCCATCTGTGGTCACCCACTTCACACGGCAGACACAGAGTCTCCAACCTTAAAACCATTAAGGCCCCCGGAGCGGGGTCCTCTCATTTCCAACTGGTTCTGAGAGCAGCCCGCCCAGCTCTCTGGCGTGGCCGGGGCTGACTGGCTGTGTGGTCTCAGAAAGTCCGAGCACCTCCTTCCTGCCCACCAGCTGGGGCTATTAGTGTTTTCCTGCAGCCTGTGGTTTCAGAATAGTTTTGGAGCACAATGGAGAGGGTGGGGCGAGTAGCCCGGAGTTAAAGACCGGGGCGTCTTTCAGAAGTTTCCCTGAAACTCCTCTGTTGTGTTGTTCTTGGCCCGCCGCCAGCACGGTGATGGATCTCAGCTCCCACAGCTCGCAGCTGGGGGGCTGCTGCCTTTGATTTGCATATGACACTTTTGGATCGATGCAGGGCAGCGGGCCAGGGCTGCGCGGAGCGGGGAGGCCAGGTGTCTGAGGTCACTGTGAGGGCTGGGTTAGTGGCACTAGGTTTTGGGCGGCAGAATTGTCCCTTAAGGACCAGCTCTGTCTAGGTGGAAGTGTAGGACCACTGGGAAGCCCCACTGATGTAGGGAGACGCAGGAGGAAGAGGGATTTTATTCACAGTTAAAAGGCGGGTGAACGTACTGCATCCTCTCACTTCACGGTGTGGTCTTACCCCCAGTTCTAGCAAGTCCACACCGAGTTTAAAGGACCAACAACTAAGTCCATAGAGGAGAAAAGCAGAAAAGCGCCTCACACGACCCTACAATTTCTAATTGATCGATAGTTTCCCCTTTCTTCCTTTTGGCCTTTGTCACAGAAGCTCACATTTTACCAAGTAGTCCTGAGTGATCCAGAGGTTTTTGCTAAATATTACAAATTATAACGTGTCCTAAACATTTTCATGTTACCACAGAAATATGATTTCTAACGACCTGTAGGGGTTGCTATCCCAGTTCATTTAGGGAATCTGCTTTTGGATATTTAGTTTATCACTAGATATTGTTTTTTTGCCATTAAAAATGTTTCAGCAAATGTGTTTATGCATGCAGTTTTCCTAAGTTTAAATGCTAGGAAAATCACTAGGTAAAAGACTATGACAATTTTTATAGCCTTTCTTATTGCCAAATTGATAATATTGTGGTAATTTAGACCATTATAAGGATTTATGAGTTTACCTATTTGACTATAACTTCATCAACATTGTGTATCTTACCTAAAATTTAGGTGTAAATGAGGATGGGATGGTCCTCTTAAGTTTGTCATTCACTGGCTTATTCTAAGAATACCATATGGCTTTGCTTAGGAATAAAGTAACTTATTTTTGCACTGTGTGTGTGTGTGTGTGTGTGTGTGTGTGTGTGTTGCCTTCTGTTTTTCCTCCTTTGACCTCCCCTTTCCCTCTCCCTGCCCTTTTGCCTGTACTGAATTATTTTTAGCGTTGGCTGTACGGATGCTGCTTCCCATTCCCGTTCCCACCCGTGTCTGGGGCCCTTCGGGGGCCTCATGTGTGCTCCAGTGCTTACGGTTCCCTAGGACTAGGCTGAAGGACAATAGCTCTCTCTGAGGGAGGTCCCCGGAGATATGGTCCCTTCGGGCAGCAGAGGTGTGCTGCTGGCACGGGCCTTGGCCACAGGGCAGGGCGGTCTCACTCTGGTGTGACTCGCTCTTCTGGCCCGTCCAGCTGTTCCGCATAAGAGACAACAGTCAGTGCCTTCTTGTGCACAGGACACCGGCACTGAGCAGGCCTCTTCATTTCCTGGTCTCTGCCTACACAACACCACCCCACACACCACTGCCTTTGACCCACTTCCTCTTCCCCAGGTCTCTGCTGAAAGCCATTGTGAGGGACGGGAACCACAGTCTCTGCCCCTCCCTCCCCTCTGCCCACGTTGTGTGACCGCTGCTGCCAGGAACTGGCTCTGAATCCCCATGGCTGCACCACTGTCACCTGGAGAGTGGGTGCTGGCTGCTGGGCTCTTCTCGAGGCCATGGACCCGGTTGAGTCTGACCGAAGTCCTTAAGGGGCCCAGAAGGAAGGGCAACTGCATTAGTACTGCTTGCCTGCTCTTTTGGCAATAACTTTGGTGTGAGGTAGAGCACGTCACAGATGTTTTCATGTATTGCTATGGCCCGAATCTTCATGCTCCCCTCAATTTGTGCATTAAAGCCCTAACCCCCAAGATGATGGTTCTAGGGGTGGTGAGTTGAGAGGTGATTAATTCATGAGGGCAGGAGCCTCATGATTGGGATTAAACCCTTATAAAGAGCCTCCCGCTTGTCCCTTCTATCACATGGTCGTGTGGTGACAAGGGGCTGACTAGGATCTGCCAGCGGCTTGGTTTGGGGGTTGCTTCCCTCACGGACTGTGAGATACGAACACCTGTCACTTTAAGTCACTAGCGTACAGTATTTGGGTGTCATTGCCAGAAGGCACTAAGCCATATGTGAGCGTGTGGGGGTGGCATAGACCAGTCGAATTACAAGATTGTCACCTCAAAGACAAGACTTCCTCTCTTTATAAATTGTTCTTAAAATAATTTTTAAATATTGAAATAAGGCCCGTGCTGCAAATGAAATATCTTCAGGAGTGGGTTTCTTAGGAATGATTTTATCCCTCTGTGAACTATGATTTGCTCTAGGGAAGTAGCAACTTTCAGGAAAGGTTAAAAATTGTCCATGATTTTATAGTGAGAACAGAAGCCATTGACATTAGTTAGCCACAGGAAGTGTGTAGAGATTTCACAGAACGAAATGATGACTTACTCAAGTATGAAAGACTGAGCATGCTGCAAGTGCAGAAATGGGGTAGTTTCTACCAAAGTAGTTTTTGAAAACCAGGTATCATTAGCACATTTCATCGCTTGTTTAGAGGTTACCAGAACATGCCCCAGAGACTGGTGAGGCCAAAAGGGCTTAATGCCCCAGATGTGGGGTGCTGCGGGGAGGATCTGATATCTGTTAGGGGCCTATTATGTACTACTTCTCTTAAACCATGTTTGAAAACTTTTAATTAGGCGAACATGAGTATGATGACTTAAGGGCAAGTCTGAGAGACACTTTATTCTCCTTAACACTCCCCAATAAAGATAGGTACTATCACTTAAACCAAAGATTTGCCAGCTATATAAAGTATCGGTACAACCATAATGCAATAGCTTACAATGTTTAACAATTACAGTGGCTGCAGAGATGTAGCATTGTTGGAAATGTTGATTGGTTATGTGAGAAATAATTGATTTTTTCCCCCAAAGTTCAGCTTGCGTCTATTTTGGGGACAATGAGTTTATAGTGAGCTCCATGAACATTGTAAGCCATGACTTTATTGCAAAGAAACGTTCCTCATTAGGAACGGAGCCCGGGGCCCTGCGCTTTCTGTAAAGCTGGGCCACCGTGCATGTGCTTCCTTGCTGATACACCCAGAGTCAAGGACCCGTGCTCTGTTCCTCTTGGACCAGCCCCGAGGCTGTGCCACGTGGCTTCGTGGTTCTAGTTAGTTTAGTTTTTAAGGTTCTTGGGGCACCGGTGCGAAGAAAGCCTGCTGTGAGAGCAGTTTAGACAGCTGTGGTCAGCCTCAGGTTGCGCTGTGCCCTGGGTAGCTAGGAGTGCGGACCCCTGAGATCACTAGCTGTTAGCGTTATTGTATGACTTGTGGCGATTTTCTCACCCCTTCAGTGCAGACTGCAAGAGGACAAGAGGATGAAGGGACAAGGGACTGGTGTTGGGGGTGCAGCCTCCTGCACCCACCACCGTGGGGTAGATGGCCACCAGGAGTTACACCTTTGTGCTAAGGAAAATGCAGGAAAACTTGCTGAGGAAAGGGCAGTGATTACAGAGTCAGACTGAAGCCTACTTACACGTGCGCGCCTGTGAGGGCAGGCGTTTAGTGTTACCAAGCAGACATATAAGATTTTTCAATCAATGATTAAACTTGGAATGGTGCTATTTTGTAAAATAAGGTAGTTTGTTCCTTATACACGTTAAGTACATTGTGGCTTTTGGATGTGGCCCAAGACAACTCCTGTTCATTCAGCACGACTCCCACAAGCTAAAAGGTTGGACATCTGTGCCGTACAGCCATATTTAGTGACTATAGTTTTAAAAGTCCAGACCATTCAAAAAATGGCTAATAGAACCTCCAGCTGGGCAAGAAAGTGGGAAATTTCCTGCTGGATATTGGGAAAAACGGGGGGGGGGGTTCCACTAGTGCTCAGACCTTGACTGCAGCATGAGCCTCAGGAATGCAGCTGTCTGTGAGAGATGCTCTGTCTGCCTCTTCGTTTAGCTCCCTGCCTTCATGTCCACACTGTCTCTCCATCTCTGTGGTACTGGGCAATAAAATCAAGGCCTTTGCACTCGACGACATCCTCAGAACTTTATTTATTTATTTATTTGTGTGGCATCAGGAATTGAACTCAGGACCTTGCACTTGCCAGGCGGGCACTTATATCATCATCCTCAGAACTTTAAAAAAAGTTTTTTTGAGATAGGCTTTCACCAAGTTGCTAGAGTGGACTGGGCTCGAACTTGCATTCCTCCTGCCTCAGCCTCCCAGTGTGCTGGGATTACAGGCATGTGCCACCACACGCAGCACATAGACATTTTCTGTTTTATTCAGTCTGTGCTAGAGTTAGTGGGTTCTGGAGTTTTTGAGGCTGAAAACCACTAAAAGTGGATATGAAGATGGGCTCTGGGGAGGAGGCAAACTGGATGGATATGTTAGCTCTGCTGGCTGAGTGCTGGCATCCAGAATGAAAAGCTCTCAGCCGCCCTTCTCCCCTCCAAAGTCACTGGTTGATTACTCAGCAGAAGTGGGACCACTGCCAGACGGCCTTTAGAAATGAAAGGCGGATGTTTATTCCTGGCTGTAATTTGTAGACAAGCCAGTGCTACAGGGCTCCGGGTTCTGCTTTTTGTTTGTGGATCAGGTGCCAGTCCAAGTCATGAGCGAGAAATGGTCCCTTCATGGAACCTGTGGGTCCCTTTTTTCAGTTAATGTTTGTGAAGGGCTGCATTTGGCCACTGTTTCAGTCACCCTAAGAGACAAAATGAGATTATTGCTGGAGAAGAGATGGATGGTCTTCTTTCTTTCTCGAGAAAAAACTACTGTGCCCTTTTGTGCAGGAAAATGCTCCTGAGCCATTGCTTGAGGATTGGATTGCTCCTCATATGGGTCTGCGAGGAGGAGCTAAGCTGGGAGATCTCTTCCCTCTGAAGTACGCTCTTGTCAAGCGCTTGACGATGAGCTCCTTGGGCTGGTGGCCTCACTGTGTTGTCACTGTTCTTGATGGAGACAGCACTTGGTGTCTGTTGACCCACAGTGGGATCTGTTGCTCTCTCGGGGCTCCCTGAGCAGAGGTGAGGAGCCACGCCTGGGCTGGTAGGGTGGGCTCGTCTACCCCCCCCCCTTCATTCTGGGCCCCAGTATCTAGAATTTTACGTGGAAGCTATTTGAACTCTTTAGGTTGAGCGTGCTGGTGTCGACTTGGGATCTCTCAGGGCTGGGTCCGTGTTTTCTCTTTACCTGCATCTCCTGTTTCTAAACAGTCACAAGCCTTCAGGGAGCCGGCTCTTTATGATCTTGCAGAGGTTGGTTTAAGTGGGAGGGTGACTGCAGTTACATGGACTTCCTCAGGCAGCATTTTCAGCCCTGGCTGAACACAAGGATCAGCTGAGGAAACTGAAACTCCCAGGGCTCAGGCCACACTGTGAACCAGTTAAATCCCAGGCAACGGCTGCGGGTCTTTGAACAGGGCATCTGAGCCTGTAGTCACACACAGGGGTCTGCAGGGAATCAGTGCTGGTGGATCGCTCTGTTCTCGCTGATGGTTTGCCTTTGATGTGAACCCAGAATCCACGTCCTGGCCTCTCAGGCTTTGCTCGCACACAGCCCGCCTGGAACACCCCTCTTCTCGGTCCATGTCCATCCCCTGGACTCCCCGGCCTCCAAGCAGACTTTACAATTTACAGTGATATTTAAATTTTCATAACTTAACATTTCCACCCCTTACCTAGTTGATACTAGAGAGGGGAGTCTACATGCGTTGTTTTTGTTCTGTCTACTTTTAATTTCTGGAAGACGCTGTGTTTTCGTAGGCCAGTGACCTGCTGAAAGACCTGTTAGTTCACATGAAAATGTTTCAGGGGCTCTGGATAACTATTTCTTATTTAAATGTAAGTTTGAATTTTTGCTTTGTTTTAAATTTCGGACCTCCTTCTTCTAACTCAGGGGTTCTGAACTATCTTAGGCCACAATGTGCTTTGAATATGATTCCTTCCCCGAGAGGCTCATATAATGACAGCTCCATAGCCCGACAGCCAGCAGGCCCCCAGCTCTCAGAAGCCTGCCCGTGGACTCTTGGCAGTCTGGTGTCTGTCTTTATTCTTGGCAGACAGGTTGTAAGGAGAGGAATTCTTTAAACGGAGCAATGGGAAGTGGCAGGAGTCGGGAGAAACTTTTTTTAGGAACTGCAGTGTAAATGGGGTCCTCTGCCATCAGGACAGCATTTGGCCAGAGGGGATGAGGCCAGCAAACAGGTAGGTGGCGCCTGAATTTCTTGTTTCTCTTGTGCTGCCCTGGGGCAAGGGCGAGGCACCAATAAGGCACAGTGAGTAGCCTAGTGGCCACTAGATGTCAGCACAACGCCACCTACAGTAGTTCCTGACTCATGCCCTCTGCAGAGTCAGACTCAGGGCAGCAGGAAAGCTGCGGTGATTCCCAGGGAGGGGAGTGATCAGGCCAGACGTGGGCAGAGTTTGTCCTAGGCACTTTTTCCACACAAGGAAGAAACACAAAGTGGTAGAGGTAGATTCTTTATAAATAGTAGTAATAATGTTTAAAAGGTGAGCCGGGGAAGAGGGCAGCCCGGCCGCCTCCAATGTTCCCATTTCCCCTGGAAACCACACTTCCTTAGTTTCAGAGATGCCAAAGTTGCCTGGGGTGGCCCCAGGAGAAGGGTGTCAGCTGGGTGGGCATTTCAGGCTTCTAAAACAACACGCTTTAGAATATTATCATTTAACTCAGTTTACTGATACCTTGAAAGCCGGTTCAAGCCACCTGTGACTTCTTCACTAAAAATTTGGGTGACACTCTGTTATTTACCATTAGAGCACTTTTCTTGAATGAGGTGTGTAAATATATGAACTGTACTGGTATGTTTTAGTGTATAATACTGTCACACTCATCATAGGGAGCCTGTACCTGTGCACGATATGTCTTGATTCTCTTTTCCCCCATTCTCCTATCTCACTTCAACCCCTCTTCTCCTATTTACAAAGCTTTGTTTCCATTTTTTCCCTCTTATCTCATGTTTTTCTTTTCCCTTCCTTCCTTTTCCCCTTCCCCTTCCTAGTTTCCCTTCCTATTTGGACATTTTCTTCCTATTTCACCTATTCTACCTATTATACATTTTGGTCCTTATTTACACTTTCAGTTTTTCACACTAGAGAAACAGTGCAGTATTAACACACGTGTCCAATTTATTTCACTTAAGATCATGGTCTCAAGGTGCATCCACTTAGCTAGAAATGCCAAATGAAGTTTATTTTAAGGCCTCTCATTTTCTTGCAATCCAGCCAAGCCCACCACCACGATAGGCAGTTGGTCACTTTTTTGTGACCACATGGGATATTAGTTAGGTCTCTTATAATGTGACCACATGGGATATTAGTTAGGTCTCTTATAAATACATATTTTGACAAGAAAGAATGATCATAAATCCATCTTCCTCGCTTGGAAAACCAGTCTATGTCAGTATATCCTTCAACCTTAAATATGTTAGCGCTGCACTTTATTGTTGAGAATGAGTCAGATGGGCACAGCCTTGCCTCAGGATAGTGCAGTTGCAATTCAAAGACTTAGGATGCCAGCTGATTCCGTTTGGGAGTATTTGATAGCTGAATATGAAGTTTATTCATTTCATCCTCTTTTTGATTCCTATGGTTTGAAAAATGCCCCTGGAGGTAAATAAGCTTAGCAGAATAGTGCACCTGCTCTACTTTTATGAGTGTTCTCGGACTGAACATGAGATTTTTGACACCATCTAAATCAGGAAAATGTGTCCCCAGGGAGGAAGTGGCTTGGTGTGTTTTGTAAAGGCCTTGCTGGAAAGTCCTGTTGGCCTTGGGAGGTGAGTAGTGGGTGGAAAAGGGGTGGAAACGAAGAACAAAGGGCAAACTTTTACTGTTTGAAAGGGTGACTGGACTGTCACACTCTGGAGGAAGTATTCACTCAAACACCGCCACCTGCCTGGAGCGACAGCGGTAGGGCTTCTGGGGTCCTTGCTGGGCAGTGCGAGCCACGGGGTCTGCTGCTCCAACTGCTGGCGGTTTTCTCCCTACAGGTCCACAGCTTTAAGGGCTACTGGGAAAAACTGAACTCCAACCTCGAATATGTCAAGTACGCCAAGCGGCCCTCACACTACAGCAACAGCGTGGTCTGGAGGGAGTGGCACAACCTGACCACCCAGGAGGTGTGTGGGTCAGGAGGACAATGGGGCTGTGTGGCCCAGTGGGCCAGGTCACCCCTGGCTCTCCCTGTAGTCGCCGAGCTTCCCGGTGCTACATTATCTGTTGTCACTGTTTGTGTCCCAGGAGCCTGCAGGGGCGGTACGAGGACCCTGAGTTCAGAGAGGTCAAGGGGCACAGTGAGGTCAGAGTGCGAGTGTGATTACACTCCATGTCTCAGATATATTCTGGGTCAGCTGTATACTTAAACATTGATTTAAAAAAAAATCCAGATGTTCTTAAATAAGTGGTCACTGGAGGTTAGGAGGAGGAGAGGGTGCAACTGACACAAAGGGGTGGCCTGGGATCTGTGGAGGGATGGGGGAGTCCTGGCGGTGGTACACTGCGGGACATGAAGCTACACATGTGAAAAATGGACACAGCAACACACACACACACACACACACACACACACACACACACACACACACTGCACCAGTGTCAACGTCCTGATTTGATTCTTTACTCCAGCCATGGAAAGACGTGTGCTAGCCGAGGCTGGGTGCATGGCTGTGGGGTCTCTCTGTAGGTTACTGTGGATAGCATGGTGTTGCTGTATGTAGTCAGCTCAAAGCTTAAGTCTATTTTGTCTTTCTGAAGCTCTTAGCTATACTGCACTGTGTTCTTGCTATAAAAAAGCCACCCCCTGAAACCTTCACTCTGTTCCACACCTGACGTGTTCTCACTCCTAGGAAACAGGACAAAGAAGGTCCACAGTGTATGTGAGGAACATTCTCGATAACGCAGGCAAGTAAGTAAAGTGAAGAGTTCTTGTATCTATGAGAGGGTTTTCTTTGACCCCGTTGACTTTTTTTGTGTGTGGAAATTGCTTATATTTGCTGCATATTCTCAGCAAAATGGTATAGCCTATGAGCACGGCCACCTTGGCCCCATTTGGTGTTGGGAGTTCCTAGCGGGAGACTCTCCTGGGTTAAGCCTTAGAGACTTGGGCCCTGGGGTGGAAGATTTAGGGTGGGTAAACAAGCACTTCTGAGAACAAGGAGAGACAGTGGGCCACTTAAAACAAAGCTGTTAGTGGGCCGGGGAGCCTGCTCTTACTGTGAAAGCATGTTTTGGGGCGGATGCCTCACCTTAGGGTGCTACCAGCACAGGCCCCACTCCAACCTCTTCCAGTTCCTGCCTGCATTACTTCCAATAGCTGAGGAGGCACTTATTCTAAATTATTGCCACTGTTGGCACTGATGGGTTTTGAGATTTTATGATTTCCTAATGTAGCTTTTGCTACATTAATTAAAACTTTTGAGGTTTCTGGTAGCCCAAGAACAGTTTCTGCAGTGGTTTTATTTCTTTATTCTTTTAAAGGAGGATATCTTTGCATAATGTTGTGGCTGTACTTTAACAAACAAACAAAAAACAAAACAAAAGGACACCCAGTGCTGCTTGTGTGAGTAACATTTCTGATTTCTTCCTAGGGTGATTTCTAACCTCAAAGCGAGGCATCCAGGTAAGAGAAGACCTGTCCTAAAGCCTCCTGGGTGTCACTGTTTTGTGCGCAGCACTGTTCTCCCTGCTGCTGTGGGCTGCACAGAAATCACTCCTAGGGGTGGGACGAAGGCACTGCCCTTCAACGTGGCCTTGTTCTAGTGCCTACAGAGCCATTTCCACATCTGTCTTGGCACTGGCACCTTCGGGGGCAGCTGCTCAGTGTGCTCAGCCCCTGGGAGTTGGCCTCTGGCTGCATGATTTGTCCTTTGTGCCCGCTGTGACTCACAGGCCCTCTGGCTGTGCCCTCAGGGTGCCCTTCGGCAGTTCCCTTGGCAGGGGCTGCTGCTCTCCAGCTGTCTGATCGTACAGGCTCTTTGACCCCTGCGTGCCTTTCATTTTGTTTAATACTTGGCTTGCACTGAGCGAGGTCCTTAGGGTGCGGAAACAAGGAGCCCAGGAGCTGGGGGGAGTGGACTCCAGTCCAGAGCTGTTGTGTGCCGACAGTGTGCCCCTGGGCCAGTCAGCCGTGCCTCTGTTCCTTGCCCTTCCCAGGGCCAGAGTGGGGCGAAAGAGGGAGCATGGGGGCGTGCGGGAGCGGCTGGCACAGGGTGCGCAGCACGGGGTGCAGAAGTGGCTCCTTCATTCTTAGCCCGTGAAGGAGAAATGCTAACATCATTTCTAAACCAAGCAGCAGGCATTGCGTCTCCTTTGGGCGCTGGGTCCTGGGGGTCGAGCACGGTGGGGATGGCGGGGTTCGAGGTTGGAAGAGGCCTCCTGAGTGGTGATAGACGAATTAATAAAGCCTGGACAACTGAGGGGACTGAGCCAGGGGTCACAGCAGGCAGAGTGGAGTCTGTCCAGGCACAGCCTGTTCTGAGGGTCGCAGAGGAGCATTTTTTAAGTCTAACGAGGGTCAGCCTTTATTTCTGTACAATTTCTGTACACATTTCTTCTTCTGTATGTGTTTCACGGGCTTGTGCCTCTTAGGTGTATGTTGGGGACTCTAATGGAAACTGGTTTAGCTACTGTGTGCGCAGCTCTCTAGCCTGTGACAGTGACCTTCTCCCTGGGGACCTGGCCCCTTCCCAGGTGAGCAGGGATCCATGCCCAAGCCAGGGCTCCTCTTGCCCTGGAGCGGTTCCAATGCTCTGCCTTGTGCTGCAGCGGTTTGGCAGCCTGGCCCAAGAGGTTTCAGTTGTGTGTCCCCCTTGTCCTCTGCTCAGGATGTTCCTTCTGCTTCCTGCCTGTCACTGACCAGTCTCTGTGCCCTAGGAAACTTCCAGGGCTAGCGCAGTGCTGGTCTTGGTGCAGAAAGTGCTGTTTGATTTAACCTTCTGGGTGCCTTTCCACCTGGGCCTCGCCACTGGTTCAGTCTGGAAACAGCCCATTAGTACTACTCATCTCAGGAACCCACTGCTCCCCTCAGCTCAGGGGCTCCCAAAGCCGAGGAGCCATGGGCTCGGAAAGCAGATGGAGGCCAAGTGACGCCCACCCTAGAGCTCTGCTGGGCCCAGGTGCCTGCACCTCAGGCTCAGGGAGGCCCCAGGCCCTGTGTCCTGCGAAGCAGAGGTTAAATTTGAGTTGAGAAGTCAGGGCCAGAACCTACTGGTGCTGGGGAATGGGATCCCCGTCTTCGTTTCCTGCCTTTCTTGATCTTTTCCTTTCTGCATGACAGCTCTGCCTGTGTCGCCTACACTGGGCTCGTAGGACTGGGTCATGCCGAGCTGCTGAGATTTTTCACCATATCATAGCAAGTGTTGTTTTCCCAGTGACTGACAGAGGAAAAGCCTCTTACTTCAGCTTGCTCTCTGGAAACCACCCTACATGACGACCATTTTGTTTGATTTCAGAGCCAAGGTTAAGGCCCCTCCTGCAGGAGGAGGACACCCCCCAGACGCTGCTGATGGGACTGGTAAGCATCTGCGCCCTTTGGTGCTGGGGAGGGAGGGCCAACCTGCGCTTCTCATCCTGATCCAATTTCCCCTCCACTCTTTGAACAAACAGTTGTTGCCTGCACTGCATACTTCATGCGTTAGTGGTCAGCAACACATATACGATGTTTGCTCTCTTGGAGTATGTTGTTAATGGAGGGGATGCGTTAAGTAGTCACACAAGTGAATATGTAATTACAAATCATGGTAAGGAATGCATGACATTGAAAGTGTTTTGTTTTTTTTTTTCTTAAGAAAGAATAGCATTTTTGTGGCACTTGGAGTTCAAAATCAAGTAAAATATTCTTTGGGAAGGAAGTCCAAATGCTAGAGTGACCAAAGAAATAGAATTCAATGTAAATTAATTGAAGAGCAGGCTTGGTAAATAAATCTAAAGCCTTAAAAAACCCAAAGAGACATCTCAAGAGTTAAATGAAATGTTTTTAAAGCCATGCAGACATAAGAATGGGTTCATCTATACTTTAGCTATGGCATATTTTAAAAATACTCTAGGAGAAAATATGCATAAACCTATATTTATTAACTGGACAATTTTAGTAAAATAAAGAATTTTCTTGGCACATAGAGATCACAAAACTTGATCCAAGAAGAAATAGAGACATTGAAAGCACAATAAATGTCAAATATCTCTAAAGAAAGCTTCAAGTTTATTTTAAAATTTTCAAGGACGAGATCATCCCTGTGGTACATGAAGTGTCTCTTGAAAGAAGATAGAATGCTTCTCCATCATTTTAAAGAACCCACATAAACATACAACCAAATCTGACTCATGGGTGTAGGTAGCCGATGCTTTAATTAAAATACTCTTGGGCTCTTGAAAACACAACACAGTCAAGTTAGACTCTTTTCCAGGAAATGTAGTAGTGAAATTTGTATTTCAAAGTCAAAGAAGAAAAAGAAGAGGTCCTTTTTCTAGGCACTGAAAGAGGACAAAAGTCAAAGTCCACTCCTGAAATATACTTAGTAGACAAGTAGTCTCATAGCAATAGCCACCATCTTTTATTGGACAGCTGAAGGTTATTTTCACTGCCGTTGTATGCTGTTCTGAACACGGTAGCCAGTGCAGTAAGAAACCAAACCAAAGGAAGATGCTGATTGTCTTCTGCAGCAGCTGACCCCAACTGAGAAAATGGAAAACAGTCTTGAGCAAGTTACTTTTTTATTATGAGTAGGCAGAAAAGCAAATGAAGGACAATCTTAGTGTCTGGGTTTAATAAAATTACAGCCTAAGAGGTGATGAAGTAACTTGCTCTGACAAATAATTAGGAGACATGGAACTGGCATTACCCGGTATCTAAACATGTGCTTATGTACAATAAGGGAAAGAATATGGAGATAAACAGTGGAGTTTAGTTTAAACTGAATATTTAGTGTATAATCAATAAGATGTTTAAAAATTGGTGTGGAAAAGAAGAAGTTTTAATATATCAATTGATGAATGATTAATTATTTGGAAAAGAAAATTCAGATTCTTTCTATCCCAAATCACCATTTTATACAATAAACCAGCAGAAATAACAGATTAAGGAATTTAGTATTGAGCAAGGCCTGTAATTCCACCACTCAGGTGGCTGAAGCAAGAGGGTTGTTAGTTGGAGTTTACTATAAAAAAACTAAATTGGATGAAGGAATATGAACAAAATGAGTGGATTGTTAAGTAATACTGAAATAGAGAAGACCTTTAGAAGATATTATTGAAAGTGGACAGATAGGAAAAGATGTGATGGAATAAAAACTTTAAAAAAATCAGAAAAAGGCAAATGATAAATTTGGGGAAAATATTGCACCAAAGGTGTCATTTGATTGGCATTTGGTACATGAAGTTTATAAATCAATAAGAAAATCATACAGCTGGAGGGAAATGGAGAGAAAGGCATTGATCCATCTGCTTTCAAATGTCAAGAGTGGAGAGAACAGGAAAATCCTCAGTGTAACCACCATCAA
Source organism: Dinomys branickii (assembly GCA_004027595.1). Taxonomy (NCBI): domain Eukaryota; kingdom Metazoa; phylum Chordata; class Mammalia; order Rodentia; family Dinomyidae; genus Dinomys; species Dinomys branickii. Next base: position 21,379 of record PVLD010013913.1, on the reverse strand, counting down.
ATGACAAACAGCACAAGTGGTTTTTTTGACTGGCAAAGATTGGCAAAGAGTTGAAAATCACACAGAAAAGTTCAGGGCTCAGGGAACCCAAGAGCCCCATGAAATATGCTGGAAAATGAATATAAATACAGGGCCTTGCAAACCTTATGTATGCAGCTCAACAAATTCCATTTCTGGGAACTTAGTCTGATAAAATAATTGGGGATATGGCAAACTACTTCTATATATTTCTGTGGTATTTCTAACCATAGTGAAAGAAATATCCTATACGTACACAAAAGTAATAATTTAATTGTAGTGCTTTCATAAAATTAATACTGAACAATCATTAAAACTAATATGATTATGCATTTAATGACATAAGGCAACTATTACATGAAAAAAAGCAGGTTACAAAACATTAGAACGCGTGTGCATACCAGAAAAAAGGGGAGAAAAAAACCTCAAATGTTTGTGTAGATGATATAATTATGAGTGATTTGAATTTTCATCTTTATGGTTGTTGTAGAAAAGTTGAAAAGCATGCAAAAGTATACACTGTTGCTTAAACAGAAAAAAATTAACGTTTAAAAAAGCCAAATCAACTAGTACACGTAGGAGACTGGACTGAAATAAGATACCAGTGTGTCTTGGCCTGAAAGCCAGGGAACACTGGCAGGAATAGAAGACATGGGTGTGGGGGGCAGTTATATGCCTCTCAGGGGCTGTTTGTTGGTGCAAAGATATCTCTATCCAGGAGGGTCTCATGCTGAGCATGGCATCTAGGCTCAAAGGGAGAGGATGATGAAGAGAAGGAAGAGGAAAAGGAGGAGGAAGAGGAGGAAGAAGGACAGAAGAGCAAATGATAGGAAGCAAGGAATGCTGACCACTGACTGGGGAGGCCCAAGGGTGATGGGAAGAGAGCTGGTGTAGACACCCAAGCATTTGGAGGCACTGGAATGAAGGTCTCCTCACCATAGCATGCAGCACCAGGAGTGGATCTCAACTCTCTGGCAGATCTGAAAGCTTTTAGCTACTAAGTCGGTGGCTCCCGCAGGCCTCTTTGGAGAGTTCTTACCAAGACCTAGAGCCTGGCTCTCAATTACTCCCTGGGCTTTGGGTAAATCCTAAGTAACTCTTCTTGAGGAAGCATTGGGGTCTCTTGTTTATCTCACCAGAGAACTACTGAGAATTGGCATCTCTGCTTATGGGAGCTTGAGATCTGGTATTTTTCACAGTGACAAGGAATATTAATAAAAGACTCTAATTCAAGTCAGGTGCAGGTGTGACTAGGTTGTGACTTATCTAATGCACATCCTGTTTCAGATGGTGTCCGAGCTAAAAGACCATCTCCTAAGACACCTGCAAGGTGTACAGAAAAAGAAAATTGAACATATGGTTGTGGACTACACCTCAAAACTGGTTGGTTTGGCTTTCTCTCCTCACCCGCCATCATTTCTTCTCCCATGTATGATTTTTAGAGTATGTGTAGTTCAGTGAGACCATTTGTGTATCTTTGAAATTAGGTTTTTGGAGGTCTACCATCCTCCGACCAGTATACTTCGAGCTATAGATTGAGGGAAGGGAAGTGACAACAAACAGAAACTGGCCATGAAAGTGGTTTACTGCTCTCTGTTTCGGTAGTGATTTTATGCTCATGGAAGCAGAGACGACGGATTTGGGGTGGTTGCTAAATGTTCGACATCTCTTCTTAGCAACTTCTAGCTCCTCAAGAAGGAGAAAGCAATGGTCTCTATATAGGGAGGTTTATGCAGACATGAGGGGACTCGAACTTCAGTTTTTAACTAGCTCCAACAGCCCTGCATGGCCGGATCCCAGCTCAGTGGTGTCAGAGCCGGCCCACTGGCGTCAGCGATGAGATAGCTGCTCGTCCCCTGGCAGCCACGTGTTGAAACTGTGCAGTGTCAGTCATATCAGTTCCTATGTAAGCAGGAAGGCTGTGCTGAGATTTAAGGCTGTCCCAGATCTTTTAAAAAGCATCTAAAGATGAGATCTGACCCTATTTAGGATCCAGAAATAATATGATTGACAAATCGAAGCAAAACATTTATACAGACAAAGAAGGCTCATCATTTCTCCAAGTTTGGCTCAGACTAGGATGCACATGAACCAGTGTGGGAACATATATTTTTGCAGTGAGCCCTGCAAAGTGAAGGTTATTGGATGTGATTCTGATAAAGTTTTCTGCCTCTATTACAGTCATTAGTGTTTGGTTTTGGACAATATATTCGATTTCCATAGAAAAACTTGGGTTTCATAGTTCGTACTGTATTAGGAGTGGTCGGTTATTCTCATACTGATACTGACGAGCAGGCCCTTGACTCTTCCCTGATAATTCTCCTCCTCTATAGAATGGTAGTGGGGTCTCACTTCATGAGTGTGTTACTGATCTTCCCCGTGTTGATATTCACTGATTTTCTTACCCTTGTATTTTGTTTTATATGCTCATTTAACATATCTACCTGACACTTTTCTGTTAATTTTAAATTTCACCTTCCAAAGCATGAGGAAGGATTTTCATTCAAACAGCATCCTCTCTGTAGTTTTTGTTTTGAGGTTTTGTTGTATTGGTGGTACTAGGGATCGAACCCAAGTCTCCACGTTGAGCTACCTTCCCCAACCCATTTTGAAAAATGTAAAAATTTGAGACAGGGTCTTGCTGAGTCACTAAATTGACCAGGCTGGGCTTATACTTGTGATCCTCTTGTTTCAGCTTCTCAGAGTTCTGGCTCCATAAACCAACCAGAGTTCCTGGTTTCAGCACTAATTCGTGTTAAGTCCCTGGACTTAGTAGGCACAGAAATAATAAATGTGTAGACTCAGAACCTGGTGTCCCAAGTGGAGGCCAAATTCCCTTGCCCCTGTCCAGCAGCACCCACCTGTCCCAGGCAGTCTTTCTGAAATATGTCCAAGGAAGCTGCTCCAAGACCTAAGAATGTGTTTCACCGAGGCTGGTGTTCACTTGTGAACCTGGGGACCCCCTTCCGCTTTGCCCCATGCTTAGCCTGTAGGCGCCACACACGAATGCACAGCCTGTAGCCCCATGGAGATTGCTGTGCTGCCGAGACATTGGTACGAAATTAGAATGAGTTTCGGATGAAGCTCTAAGGCAGGGAGACCTTCCTATCTGGGTTGCTTACCATGATGTTACACTGACCATCTTGTTCCAATCAAGAATCTAATCAGTTCTGTCAGGTACCCTAGTCACAAGTTCCTACCCCACTTCACTTCTGATGACTCTGAGATTTGGGGGCTCACTGACTTGCTGAGGGTCACACAGCTAGGCAACTTAAGCACCCAGGCGTGACATCATTCTGGCCACGGCATGTACTCACAGGTCCCTGTGCATGCTAGGTCTCTGTTTCTGTCCGCTCTTGGCCCTTGTGTGGTGGCAGGCCTGGTGTTGACCTCCTGCAGGCAAGGGTCTCAGAGGGCACCTGGTAGGTCAGGCAGACAGAGAGCTCTGTTAGACTCCAGGCACATTTTCCATCTTTTTTTGTCTTTTTTGAGACAGGGTCTCACTATGCAGTTCAGGCTGGTCTTGAACTTGCAACAATCCTTCTGCCTCAGCCTCCTGAGTGCTGGGATTACAGGCATGCACCGCCAGGCTCGGTTACATTTTCCATCTTGCCACTCTTGACTCAGTGCTTTGGGTGACCTCAGGGAGGCCCGCTGTGTTTTGGGCACCACCACCAGCTGCTCACAGAGAGAGAGGCTTGCGGGAAGGGTTTGGACAGTGGTTAACAGACTGTCTTTCCCTCCAGCTGGACCTCATTTGCTGCATACTGGAAACCAATTGGAGGAAGTACAATCTTGACTCTTGGCCTCTCCAGCTGTACGCAAGTATTTTTCACTGTGCTTTATCATGGGGTCCAGAGAGTCAGCAACACTGTTTTAGCAAAGCCCTAGGAACATCCTACTTGAAAGCAATTTTCAGCAGCGGAAGCACTGCCTGTCAGCCTCCCACCCAGCTGCCCTCTATCCCTGGCACAGGATGACAAGGACTCAGGACCCTGGAGCCCAGAACTGGCTAGCAGGAGACCATCAGTTAATGCAGTTCCCAGCTTATGAGGCCACTGCCTGTGGGTTCGGGGCCTTAGGCCGATTCGGAGGATCTCTCCAGGGTGCAGCATTCCATGATGAGCGTGGGTCCCCTGCTTGTGGTATAGCTCAGAGAAGCTGCAGGGGCAAGTGGCTGACTCACTGCTTTGTCATCTTCCCCAGCAACAGGCGTGGCAGTGCTGCTGAATTTGCGGTCTTTCACATCATGACCAGGATTTTGGAAGCTACTAGCAGTTTGTTTTTACCTCTCCCTCCTGGTAAGTCTTTGTTATCTTGCTTCTTGGTGTATGAATTTGTTCTTGCTTCTTCACATGGACCCTGGATGCTGGCATGTTTTGAACTGCACAATGAGCCCTGTGGGTGGCCTCGAGGTTGGTCTCTGTGGCCACACCTGCCCCGATGACTGCTTCTGCAGTAGCTTGTAACTGTGACCTTCAGGACACCCAGACTGGCCCCTGTTGGCAATGTCACACCAGCGGGGCCAACCCAGGGAGTCCTCTCCCTGAGCCTGGTTTTTCTGATGGGGGGATCTGAAGGTCAACACTTAGGAGTAAGTGGGTCTGGTTTGCACTAGGAATTGAACTGATTCTGAAGTGCTTGAAAGCTACAGAATCTCCACTGGGATTTTGAGACACGACCAAGTTAGTCTCAAAACACCTTGGGACACGTGCATGGCCACTGACTTAACTGGACATTTGCTTGTCCCACAAATGGTGGAGCAACTATTTAATGATAGGAGATGTGCTAGAAATTAGTGTCACAACGACTAGTGAGAGTGTAGTTGGGAAGATGTGGTTATAAGTCAGTATCCATGATAAGAAATGAATAAGCTCCCGCTCGCTGTAAACCACCTGCCTTCCGCTTATTATGTTACTATTTTGTAGCAAGAGTTCCTAACATGAGACCTACCCTCTTAATAGATTTTTAAGTGCACAACACATTATTAATTGTAGGCATGGTCTTGTGTAGTAGATCTCTAGAAATCATTCAGTATATCTAAAACTTTTTATACTGGCTGACTAGCAAACCCCCCACCTTAGCCCTTTTACCAGCACTTGGCAATCACTTTTACTGTTTCTGAGTTTAACTATTTTAGATACTTCATATAAATAGGTGGAAATCATGCTGGACTTGCCCTCTGTATCTGGCTTATTTCAACTAGCATAATGTCCTCTAGGTTCACCCCTGTTGTTTATTCTGGCACAATTTAATTTTTTAAGACTGAGTAATATTCCTTTGTATATATATTCTGTCCTTTCCTTATGCACTCACCTATCAGTGGATATTTATGTTGTTTCTCTCTCTTCGCTGTTGTGAATAATGCTGTATGAACATGCGAATGTGCAGATCTCTTTAAAAACCCCATTTCAATTCTTCTGGCTACATATGCAAAAGTGGAGCTATTGGTTCATATGGTGATTGTATTTTTAATATTTTGATGAGTTTCACACTGGTTTTCACAGTAGCAACACCATTTTACATTCCCACCAACGATATATAAATGTTTGAGTTTTTCCACGTTCTTACTAAAACTTATTTGTTGTTAGAGGTTCTCTGGGAGGTGTGAGTAACACTTGGTTGTAGTTATGATTTGTATTTCTCTGAGGATTAGTGATATTGAGCATCTTTTCATACACTTCTTGGCCACCTATTGTGTTCTTTGGAAAAACATCTGTTCAATCGTCCCATTTTTTAATTGGGTTATTTCTTTTAGAGTTTGTTTTTAAAAATATATGTGCTGGTACAAATCACTTACCAGATATATGTGGAAACATTTTTTCCCATGCTGTGGGCTACCATTCCACTCCTTTGATTTACTGCCCTTGCTGTACTTTAGCTTGGTATAGTTCACTTGTATAGTTTTGCTTTCGTTACTTGTGCTTTTGACCTAACAGTCAAGAGAACATTGGCAAAAACAATGTTATGAACATCTTCCCTTATTTTCTTTTAGGGGTTTTATGGCTTCAGGTCTTACATTTAGGTTTTTAATCCATTCTGAGTTGATTTTTGTGTATGGTAAAGATAAATATCCCATCTCATTCATTTTCAAGTGGATATTTAATTTTCTCAGAGCCTTTTTTCAAAAAAAACTGATCCTTTCTCCTTTGCATATTTCTGACACCTTCACTGAACATTGGTTCCTGGTATATGTGTGATTTATTATTATATTTAAATTTTAATGAATGTTAAACTTTTTATCAGCTTTCACTAAATAAATATATATCATCATTTTTGTAATAGTTACTCTGAGAAGTATGAACTAATACCTCATTGAAGACACCTTTACAAGAGGAATAGATATTTTTATTCTTTTATAATCTGTGATTTTGTCTTTAATTATCTTAACTTTTTTTTTTTTTTTTTTTCGGTATCAGGAATCAAACTCAGGACCTTACACTTGCCAGGCAAGCGCTTATGTCACTGAGCTATATCCCTGGCCCTAATTATCTTAACTTTTATGGTTACAAAATTTACAAATTTGTGATTCTTCACTTTAACTCTTCCATTTAATGAGCTGACAAAATCACCACTACCAATCACACCTACAATAGTAGCTTCATGGTTTTGTGGTTTGGAATAGCTGTTTAAAGATAATCCTGAATCATAACTTAGTCCCACTTAGTAAAGAATTCAGAAGTAAAGCCTAACTTGCTGTTGTATCATGCTGACTTTTTGAGGAATCTGAACTTACAGATCAACTTTAAAATGTGAGAAGTGTTAAATATTCTTTACTTGGTGTTATGTGTTTGCCACACTAAGGTGCCTTTCAATAAGTAAAAGGCAGCATTTTAGACACAGGAATTCTAATTAAATCGGCATAGTTAAGATTTAAAATATAAAATAGATGCTGTTTTTTATAATCAACTATTGCCCCTGACAAGCTAATGAACACAAATGAGAGCACAAGTGACTATTCCTTTGTTCTGAGACAATAAAGAGTTCCCCGGGTATTAGAACATAGTCACAGGACCCGTTATATAAACCTAAAGGAAAGCCCCTCTCGAACAGGGTTTGAGATATCGTCCCATCCTCATCTTTGTGAAAAGTTGAACATTGCTAATCAAGTCCAACCATATCATTTAACTACAAGCCCATTTTATTTAAATCAGAACTCCCAACAAAAATATTCTGTTGGTCATTCATTCTCTACATTCTGGTGTATGAGGTTAATTAAGCTATGGTACATGTAAAAAGCTAAGAGGGATTTCTATTTTGTAACAAGTAGTACAGCAGTGGTTACTCACTAGTAGCTTCTGGAGGTGCGCCACTAAGCCTGCCCTTTCTGCATTCTTCTTTACACCAGCCAAGGGCACTGCGGCTCCAGGTGTGCGCCTCGCGGGCTCCTCCGTGCCCCTATTGCGGCACCCTTTCCCAGGTGGTGCCTGCTCTTGCTGGCATCTGCGGAAGAGAATCCAGCAGCCAGACCTGTTCTCTGCCCATGAAGATCCTGGGCGTTGGCCCAGTCTCGTGCTGGCCTCCCCTCAACCGCCCAGGTGGCCCTGGACATACTTTGAACAGTGACCTTCTAGATTTCTCAACAGTACTTCTTTTAAATTTACTCTTGGGCAGCTAGCATGATGAAGACTGTCCCACCATCTTGGGAGTGGGTGATTTTAAATAATCCCAACGCATATCAGAATAAAAAGCTTTTGCATAGCAAGAGAAACAACCAACAACACAGTGAAAAGACAATCTACAGAATGGGGAGAATTTTTTCCAGAGATTCCTCAGACAGAGGACTCATATCTAAAATGTGTAAAGAACTAAAACAAAACTAGATCCCCCAAATAAAAGGCCCAATCAAAAAAAACAAACAAGTGAAATAAACAGATGCTTCTCAGCAGTACGATTGGCCAATAAATACATAAAGAAATGCTCACCACTGGCAGTCATCAGAGAAATGTGAATTGAGACAATACTGGGATTCCATCTGACCCCAGAAGGAATGGCTGCCATCAAGAAATCGAATACTAGCAAATGCTGGTGAGACTGAAGGGAGAAAAGAGCCCTTTTCCACTCACTGGTGGTAGGAGTGTGAACTACTGCAACCACTATGGAAATCAGTGTGGAGATTCCTCAAGAAACTACAGATAGAAATTCCATCTGACCCAGCCATACCCCTTCAAGATATCTTCCCAAAAGAGTTAAAATCATTGTATCACGGTGATCCATGCATACCCATGTTTACAGTAGCACAGCAATCCTGGAAGCAGCCTATGTGTCCACTGATAGACAAATGGACAAAGAAAATGTGGTATTTCCACACAGAGGAGACCACTCTGCCATAAAGAAAGACACTTTTGAGTCATTGTAGGAAAATGCAGGCACCTTGAGACCATGATGTTAAGTGAAATAAATCAGACACATGAGCGTCAGTACAACGTGGCTTCTGGTATAAGAGAAACCCAAAGTAAAAATAAAGAGGGAGATAACAGGTATAGAATAGGAGGTAGAAAGCTAGAGAGGAGAAAGGGGTCAAGAGAAGGAGGGAGGAGGAGGGAGAGAAGATGCAGGGTGCGTTCTGTACAAGCACCAGCTCCCCACAAGGCAGGGGGACACTGTGTACTACACACATGCACTAGTCAGATAAAAAGATCCCAACAGAATAGGAAAACAGAATAAAAAGAGTGAAGGGATTTTATGAAATATAGATATGGCGTCTGGGTTTAAATTCATAATTTTTTGTCTTTAACACAAAAGACTCAGTAGAGAATAACGATTGTTTGTGATCACCATGGATGTTCAGGCTCTTTTGGAAAACAAATGAACTGACTTCCTGAGGGATGTTACTGTGCCTGGCGGGCATAAAAGCCCGCTTTCTGCACAACTCACATTCCTTCGCAAGAAAGAGGAGGGGAAACAGAAAAATGTTGTCCACAGTGACTGAGAGCTATTAGTAGACCTGCCTGTGGGTCAGGTAAGGAAGACCAGTTTGTCTTAAATGTTTGTGTTACTCATGTGATGTGGAAGCAGGAGGGATCATGTGCACATACGTGTACACGTGTGTGTACGTATGCACGCTTGCTCTAGAAGCCGACTGGACTAGTGATAACTGTTTTGAGTTACAAGTGTCAGAAACTTGTAGCCAGAACTAGTTAAAGACTAGAAAGAATGAGGATCATGAACAGGAAGCACTGGTGAGAGCTAGAACATTTGCTGTTGAGAAGGGTCTGTGTTTCCCCCTCTTCTAGGAAAGGGCGAGGGTCCCGGAGAATGAGGGTTACAGTTGAACGGAGCTCAGGCCTTGGTAAAGCCACTGTCCAGATGCTGACAGCTGACAAATGGGGGGAAGCCAGGCAGAGGCCACTGACTTGGGACAGCGGAGGCCAAATGGCCACGAGGGACCTTCAGGCCATGCACACCAGGCTGGGGAAGGAATTATGAATCCAAGAAATCAATAATAACAGTTTGGTATGAACTTCACTTCAGAAATAATTTTGTAACTTTTTTTTTAGTTTAGGAAAGAATTTCCAAGTCCATTTCAAAGAGGTCCAGTTGTTGATTCGCCATTAATGTCACAATTCCTGTTCTGCTTCAGAAATGCTAGTGCACTCATCCTGTTACCGGGCTGTTAACATTACCTGGCAGTGTCATGCTTCACGTGACCCTCAGGTTCTCCAGGCCTCAGGCTGGCCCACTGCTCCTGACTCACGCGCTCAGAGAGGAAACACCACAAGGCTTTGGGCTCCAGGCCCCTGCCTACTGTATCATTCCCAAGTGTAGGCCACGCATGGGTCCCCGACGCCCCACATCTAGTCGGGTGCCAGGTGGTGCTCACCAGTCCTCTGCTCTGGTGCCCCCTGGCTCGGTGCTCTCCGCCCTGCGGGTCCCCCTCCCCCCGTGGCGAAGGGCTCCGCCATGCATTCTTTGCCTGTTGTCATAGGAGCAGTCCCAAAGTGAAAACTTGCCCTCTTTCTATCCTGCTCAAATGCTTTGAATGCCGCCCAGAAGTTTCCTAAATAAGCTCCTCGCTATCGTTCAGCATATAGCCGAATGGTACCACAGAACATTGTTTTTAGATGTGTATTTATTTTGTGGTTTTCTGGTTGTACTCTGTTGAGAAAGGCTGAGTTACCTGCTGCCCCCGGTAAGCAGCCCCGCGGGACTCCAGCCCCTGCTCTGCCCTGCTGAGTAAGGCATTTCCTGCTGCACTGGCTCAGCGTTTTCTCACCTTGTTTCCGCCCCTGGGAGGGGCACCTGCGCTTCCACACTCCCCTCCAACGCTGTCATTTCCAAGATGCCCTTTCCGATTCTCTCTGGCCTGCTGTCCTCTTCAGGTGCCCCGTGTCCACCCCTTGTCACTAGCAGTGTGAGTGGAGCTCTGGGTTTGTGCGTGTTGGGGTGGCTTTTCCCACGAGACCTGGGCTGGAGAGAGGACCTTCGTCTCTGTCAAGTTCCTACAGATTCGCTAACTGGACATTTCCTGTACACTGAACCCAGGGCCTTCACCCTTAGCTACATCCCCAGCCCTCTTTTATGTTTTGAGACAGGATCCGGCTAAATAGTCTGGGCTGGGCTTGAATTTGCAATCCTCCTGTCTCAGCCACCTGCAGTTCTGGGATTACAGGTGTGTGCCACCGCGAGGGTGTCATGTGAACCCTTCTGTTTTTGTAATTTGGCCCAAGTAGACTGCAGAATGCTTCATCTAGGGGGTGACCAGAGGGGAGGCATGTACACTGTTACCTCCTGGTGCCCCTTCTTCTCTGTAACCTCTTAGCCGGGGTTTATGGAGTTTGACGCTCTTTTCTTTCGCTATCTTGCTGTAGAATTACAGATATATCAGATTATAGAACTTTTAACTGAGCAGACCTTGCCTTTGTTTTGCCTGGGAAGGGACCCAAGGACAAGGAAATATAAACTTATTGGGAACTGACCCAATGCCAGCGCAGTGCTTAGTTGTAATCATACAAAGAAAGAAACTTGGAACTTGTGCACAAGGACTTTGATTCCAGGCACCCAGCAGTGAGCTAGGTACTTATTAACATGATCTGAGTCCCTCTCCGGGCTGCAGGAGATGCCGCTGGCCACGTCACCCTCCTGTCACTTACCACAGGTTTCCACACCCTGCACACCACCCTCGGCGTGCTCTGCCTCCCTCTGCACAGCCTGCTGAATTACATCGATAACGGAGTGCTGCTTCTCACCGAAACGGTGGTCCAAAGGCTCCTGAAGGGTAAGAGGCTCTGTGTTTTTCGGCGGGGTAGCAACAGGGCTGGCTTCTTGGGGGTGAGACCTCTGTGGTCATATGAGTCCGGCTGCCCTCAGAAGGGTCCCCCATGGGGCTTAATGCCCTGCAGAGAACCTGCCACTCCGCACGTGTGAGCGTGGACCTCCTGGTTTCCACTGGGCACTGGGCCCAGAAATGATGCAGCTAGTGCTGCTGAGCACAGCCCATTTCCGGAACTGTGCTCTGGGTCAGTGAAGAGGACCTTAGTCCTTCTAGGTCCAGGGAGGGGGCTTCTCGATTCACACCACTGCTGGACTCCTCGTCTGTATGCAGGAGCACTTGAGCTAAGGGATCGTGTAGGCTTCTTTCTCAAGAAAGTGTCAAAATGGTTTATTTTCAGCTTATTAACTCTATCATCTCAGAGTCTGACTTGAAATGCAAGAAAGACCAATGATGGATGCAATACTCACGTGACTTGGTCCTTTCAGTAAGGTCTGGTGTGCGACCACTCAGGCATTCAGCTGTGTTGCATTAACAGATGACGTTTGTTAGTATGCTTCAGCCGAAGCATTCATTTTTCTCAAAGTAACTACTGCTTTAAGATAGCGAAACTACTTTGTGACTGGCAGCATATCAGAGAAAAGTCCTTTTTTATTCAGTCACCAAGTAAAAATTTTCAAAGTGTTGTTAGTTTAGCCTAAGGACTTAAGGTTGGAAAATGCACTACCAAGATCAACACTCAAGTATTAAAAACTTGGGAGGTATTACAGTGGGTTTTTGTCTGGTTTGCCGATCCCTTTCTTTTTAAAAAAAATTTACATTTTTATTAGTGCTTGTTTGCAAGGACATTATGATTACACTCATTATGGAGAATTGTACATGTACAGAATCGATTTCAACTTTTTCCCCCTTCCCCTCTACCCTTTCTTTAAAATTACTTTTGTCCAGCATCAGATTCATTTATTTAATAAGTATTATTTATATAACAATAAAACTTATTTGTAAGTCTTTATCAAGTTAATTATTATAAATTCAGGTTAACAGCCAGACTAAAAGGCAAAAATCTATAAAAACATAAGACAATTGTACTAAATCAAGGCACACTTTTAGATACATGCTGGATTACAATAACTTTTTTTTTCTTTCTCTCTCTTTTTTCCCTTCAATCCCTAACTTTCTTGTAGATCTGGACAATGCAGAGAAAAACGAAAAACTAAAATTCAGCATCATTGTACGGCTTCCTCCGGTAATCCTGAATTTTACTTTTCCCTAAACCTTGGCACAACCTCGCTTCAGTTTCTTCTTGTGAGAGGAGCATTTGTTTGCTTTTAGCTGAAATCCATTGAATTGTTTCACTTTCCAGCCATTTCCAAGAATCCCTTCTGTCCCCACCCCTGTTGGCTTTCCCTCTTGCTGGCACTGTCCATAGAGAACATTTAGCTGTGTTTTCCTCTTAGGAAACCACACTAATATTTACTTCTGGGTCTGAGGAAGAGGGAGAGGGGAAATGTGTGCTTTTGGCGTTCAAACTGATAAGGAATTGCAATACAGGTAAGGTCAGAAGGTTCTGGAACTCCATTTCCTCTTCCTATGTTTCTGCCAGCACGAACACATCCCCAGGTCAGAGGAAGAATGAAAAACATGAGGGAAATAGTTACAAAGGCACACCCTCTTTTTTTTGTGGGGGATACTAGCTCTCAGAGTCAGAAATACTATGAAATTCACAGGAAGTTTGCTACGCTCAGAGCCCAGGCAGCTGGGTCCATTGTTTATAGACCTTAAGCGCCTGTACCTCTGTGACTGCCTCCCTCAAACCGGTGTCTGTGTCCTTCCACCTGGACCTAGTAATCTTGTTTTGTAACAATCCCTCCCTCACAGGCTAACTGAAGCAAAGGTGAGAGTAGAGAACTAAGCACATTTTCTATGACTCAATCTCTCTGGGGAAGGTTGCTGAACATTTAGTTCGGTCTTCAAATTTGATGTCTCCCCTCCCACACTCTTAGGGAATTAAGATTTTGTAGGCAAGACAATGGCAGAGAAGTTGATTAGACAAGCCTTGAACCTTAATTTCCTGTCAAAATATCACTTCACGTTGACATGCCCATCTCCAGTTTTGAGGAGTAGCGGGTGAACTCCAATTCAGAAAAAGAAGTTGGGGGCATCGGTGTACAAACTACTTTCTTCAAGGTGGAGTATTTTTTCCATCTTGAGAGAGTATTCAAAATTCAGAAGTGCACCTCATAGGAGCCTGGCCTTTCTCCAAGGATCATTAATCATCAAGCATCTTTTAGAATAGTAATTGCTATTGTGGAATAACACTTTTAAAATTATGAATAAATCTGGTGTCTATTTAATATGCTACAAGATACAGTTTGCTCTGTGTATTTTTCAATCTCATGGTAGCTCATTGGGCAGAAGATCTATCGGCTCTGGGATCATCCTGTGAGTTCCAACATCATTTCCCGGAACCACGTGACCCGACTGCTTCACAACTATAAGAAGCAGGTGAGTCTGCACAAATGCATAGCCAGGAAAGCCTTTCTGGATCTGTTTTACCTGTTTCAGTATCTCCATACAGACAGACAGCAGTTGTAGTTCTTAACACTTTATTTAAATTTGAGCTTCCTTTGGAGAATCAACTAATACCAGAAGTGGTTTCCTTTTTAGCTGTGGAATTCTGTGATCAACAAGTCATCATTTGGTGTAGACTTTCTGCCTCTGAACTACTTGATTGAAATTCTGACCAATCTAGAGTCCTCCAATCAAGGTAATTCACAAGGTTTTCCGTTTTCCTCCCTCGCCACGCCCATTCTTCCCTTTCTACTTCTGTGTCCTGTGCTTTTCCCCAAGTGGCTCTTATTTACAAAGAGGTCTCTGTAGGAATTGGTTTTCATTAGAAACACAGGTTTTGCTATGTAAATTACCAAAACATGGTCACCCTTGAAGTTTCAGGAGAATCTAAAGGGTTTAAAATCTGTTTGGTTGATGGGAAGGCCCTTTCTTGGAGCCTAGGTTAATGAAATTCTCAGCATAATATGTTTTCCTAAAACGTAGAAGAACTGTGACTCCAGTAAACTGTGGGGAGAAAAGTTGTGCCCATTCCACGCTCCATGGTTATACCTTCTCTCTCTCCCCCCAGCTCTGAGTGACTTTGAAGGACATGACAATGTGGATGCAAAATTTGTAGAAGAAGCAGCTCTAAAACACACCACCATGCTTCTAGGCTTATAAAAGAGAAAATGCAGCTGGATCTGTCTTCAACAATTTAACCTTACTCGTTAACCTTACTCTTGTTGGGAATACTTTGGCAATATCCAGAAGTACACAAAACAGAATATATTGTTGAATCATCAGAGTTTTAATTTTGTACATGTTCGGGCAGAACTTAACCGCTGGATCTCCTTCCGGTTTTGAGCAGCTGATGGGCAGTCAAGTATAGAGAAAGGACAGTCCAACAAGACAGGAAACAGCAATAACATTATGCTCTGTACTGGCTTCGTAGGCCAAAGCCAGCTTCTGTTGCACTCGGGAATAAAATCTACTTTAAAAATGTTATGGAGCAGTGAGTGTCTACAGCAGCAAAAGCTAGAGATGTTACTGAAAACAGCATAAGCAGAAAAACTTAATGTTGCATAAAGAACAGTACTTGGAAAGAGAATACTTGAAAAAATCTGGGCTAGATCAAATCTGCAATCTCTGATACAGAATAACTTGTAACATATAGTGATTTGTACATATAGCATTTAGAAGAAGGTTTGTTTTTGTGATGGTTCAGATGGAACTGTATTTTTTTATATTTATAAAAGTTTGATAAAATTGTGTCATTAAAAAAAATGCAAATGCTGAAAACCTTGGGCTGACTCTTCTTGCTGTTTGAACAGCCTTTGTACTTGAGCCGGGGATCCTGAGCCCATGAACCCGCTCCTCCGAAGGCCTGCGTGCACCAGCTATACCTAGTTGGAGCCATATCAGCAACACGCTGCTGATTCTCTTCAAAGAGGTACTGAGTTCCACACAGCAACTGTGTTTAAGTGCACAGTATCTTTGTGTTAACTGCAGTTTATACACAGTGTTACCCATCAAAGAACTCCAGGGTGACTCCTTTATAAGGACTTTGCAAAGCAACCAGGTTAGACTCAGGACTCAGAGTGATGCTCCATTTTGCTCTACTGTGGCAGGGTAGGGGCTTGGACCACAATGTTTCATTCGGCAAAATAAAAGGATGTGATATTGCTCACTGCCAGAGTTGTGAAGTAAAATTCCCAACTGTTACCAGTATGAAAGAATTTCAGCATATTAGAGAACGTAAAAACACAAGTTTCAGACCTGCTTGTGTGTTATGCGTGAGAAACTATTTCAGAATCAGGAAAACGCGGTTATCTGATGTGCAATAAACCTAAAGGAGAACCACCCCCACTTTCAAGTCTTCCCTCTCACGTGCAAAGTTATTAGTGTTCTGAGATTTTGAAAAACCCAACGTCAGAGTTTAAAATAATGAAATTATTTTAAGATAAAATTATTTCAGATAAAATAAGCATTTTAAAATAATTATTGTAAAGTATCTGAATTTCTAAGGAAGATAAATCAGGGCACAAACATTTTTACAGCATAAGGATTCTTGTTTTTTTTTTTTTTTTGGTGGTACTGGGGATCGAACTCAGGACCCTGCGCTTGCTAGGCAGGCGCTTATTCCGCTGAGCTATATCCCCAGCCCCTAGGACTCTTGTAAAACATAATCATAAAGTTACTTCAGAAATGACAAGCTTCCCTGCCGCTTTTCATCTAAGTTTTACCAACATGAATTTCCAGTGCTACTTATTCCTCAACAAGGTAAACTGCCCCTTTCTGACACTTAGCGTATTTCCCCTTCCAGATGGTCATTCTGTCTTTTTAGAGGACACACATGTGGTAGTATTTGTTTGTTCTTTAATAAAGACCATTGTGCTTCCTGCACCTCGCTGAAAATTTATTTATTTTCTGTACGTTTACAGAACTTTGCATACTGTGGATTTCTAAACGCCAGCATAAAGGGTGGAAAGGAATTACAGGGGCAATTCAGTTACGTGCTTTTACGTAACTGTAGGACGATTCTACACCCTACTGAAAACAGTGTAAAAGGTGGTAGCTGGTGATTATAACTCCTAACGCTGTTGTACCCCGTGGTTGACTGTACCTCACTGGTCTGCAATGTTAGAAATGTCAGAAATGTCGCGCCGACATCCTTCAGGGGTAGGTGTGAAGAAGTCTGGTTGTATCTTCTCTCTGAGGAGCCTGGACCAGGTCACACATTCAGATTTCGATGGGCTTTACCTCAGGTTTCCTTATGTGTCTCATGTTGGCTCCAGGCTCGCTGGGCTTAAATGGAGCCTGCGCACCGTACGGTTTTGGCAAAGGAAGGGTAGCTTCTGCCTCAGGGATGTAGGCGTTAGGACGCTGCTCCGCAGTTGTGTAAATGCCATTGGGCAGCTGGCGATTCTCTGCTTCTAGCAACTCCTAGGAGCAAAGAAGGAGGTTTCCTTTCAGTTTTCTAAACATGCTGGAGTTACTTCATCCTCGGATCCCAAAAGACACAGCTGAGTCTGAGCAGCCTTGGGCTGTGCTGGCTGATGTCCCCCAGAGGGACAGCACGGACAGTCCCCACCCCAGGCAGCACCTCTTGGAAAGGGCTGTGTTGCTCAAGCATCACGGGATGCGGGGGTGAGGGTTTATCAGAACTGCTGAGTGGGTTCCAACTGCAGTATCTGTTACCAGGCTCTACTTCCATGTTTGGCACAGAGGCAGGACCATATATTTTTCTGGGTAAATTACCAAGGGGCAAACTTCACAATGGGAAAAATAAGTAAGATGGAACCAGGGGAGTAAGCTCTGAGCCTCAGAGCTTTGAGAATCTGCTGTGTGCTTCTGGGACATAGACTAATTTCTTACGGCACATTCAGAACTCAGTGTGACAGAAGCAGGTGAATCACAGTAGGACACCACAGGTAAAACCTGAATTCCCGAAGGAGTATATACCCAGATGGCATGGAAATTGCAAGTCAGATCCTGTGCTCAGGTGTTTCTCTAGTGTACCTTTGGAATGTGTGTTTTTCCTGAGTTAAAAAGTGAATAGCGGTTCTTTGGGGGACAGACATCTCCTTGACAGTCTGACCTGCATCTCCAGGTAGTGCCTTTGGGAAGAGATGCCCAACTCCAGTCTAGACTACTGAGAGGGGCGAGGCAGGAGAACTAGGTACCAAACTTGTGCTGGCACTTTGGACCATTGTACTTTCACTTTTCTAAATAGTAAGTTTCTAATGACTCCTGGGACCACGTGTGTGGAAGAATGGAAATTTTCTCATGCACAGGTTGAGCATCCCTAATCCCAAAACCTGAAATCCAAAATGCTCCAAATGCTTTTTGAGCACTAACATGATATCACCTGCCTGACAGTGGACTGCCGTTGAGACATGAGTGCAGTAGAATGACTGTATAAAATGACTTTCAGGCTGTGTGTGTACAGTGTACATGAAACATGAATCAGTTTCATGCTTAGACTAGGTCCCATCCCCAAGATATATTTTTACATGTATGCAAATGTTCCAAAATCTGAGAAAATCCAAAACACCTCTGGCCCTAAGATTTTGATCAAAGAAAGTCAGCCTGTGTCATGAGAGGATCGAACCCCTGAAAACAGCCCTTCCTGGCACATTTTACAAGTCAATATGGCAGCCAGAGCTTACCTGGGACTTCTCAGCGACTGCCAAGGCGTACATCTCTTCATCTCGAAGAACTTTCAGCCATTGTGTCTCAATCTCTTTATTGAGCGGCAGACCCTTTTCTATCCTGGAGTTGCAAGAGAAGATGAATTCTTCCTTCTCCCTGACTTCCTTTTGGAGTTCAATGGTCAAGGCTTGTTTCATGGACAGCTCAGCAACAAGAGCCATCATTTTTTCTGTGGCCTCTTTGATCCTTCTCTGATAGCTGTTCATCTAGAATTAAGGAGCCCAAAGCTTAGGTGAGGTGTGCGGTCCACATAGACTTGAAGAAAACGGCAGCCTGCTGGCTGTCTATGGTAGCGGGGGACGTTCTTGCCAGAAGGAGGGAGGGTTAACAGGAAATAACTGAAAGAGACCACAGGGATGGAGCCCAACATTCTGGCTGTGTAAAAAGGGACAAGGAAAGAAAAAAGGCGGAATATCTAGTTACTATATTCAAGGTGAGCAGCATTGAGGGGAATCATTTAGTGTCTGTTTGAGGAGGGGAAAGGGAAACAGGAAAGGGTGTTCTTGCTAAGTTCTGGCTTAATTTTGCCATTTATCAGTTAGCCCTTATCCAGCTGTGCTGGAGAGCCTTCCTGGCATGTCAGAGTGTCACCCTTTGTATTTCTCTAGCAAGACGGGTGCCTTCCGAAGAGTCTGCCATGAACTTGGACAAACCCACCCTCAGTGAAAAATGACTTCCCTCCAGGAAAGGGCAATTCTCTCTTAGAGGCAGGCAGGCGAATTTTGCAGAAACATGAGGTGGGCTAACTCAGCCAGTGTTCACGAGCTTTCTTATTTCGTGAGGGAAAGATGTGACCCGTGCAGTTTCCACCGGACTGATCAGTCTGTTAGTGGAAGTCAGAGCAGAAATTCAAAAGTCAGATTAAAACAGTGACAATAGCCTGAGATTTACTATCTTTTCCTACTTACTATGCCAAAACGGTTTCCAGAACAGGCCTGTTTACTTGCTCTGGATGTTCTTCTTACGTTCCAGGCATTTGGAAAACTAAGAAGAGGGGGAACTATTGCTGCCTACCAGAGCCCGCAGTGCAGGGCTGCAAGTGTCTCTCCCCGCTTCACAGCCTCATCTGCTGGGGACAGTGTGTCCCCTCCTCTGTGTCCCTGCCCTCAGGCCTAGCTTAAGTATAGTACCCTTAGTGGCTGCTGGGATATGCAGTGCAGCCAGCTGCAGTCACAGCAGTGGTCTTCCCTCTGGGGTCCTCTTGATCTGTGGGTTCTGGCTGAGCTCTGGGAGGAGCAGTCATTCCTACTCAGACCACAGATAGGTGAGGCCCTCTATTCAAGAAGAACTAGAAAGGATTTACTTTGTGTATGACCTAACAAAGATGACAATTGTCATAGCTGAGTAGTTGCCCTGCTAAATGGAACTTACATACTGTCATGGGAAAGCTTAGGGTTTCTCACTGTGAAATGAACTTACTCACAGAATAAGACTGAAACTTGTTTTGGACAATTCTCACAGAGTCCTATGTACATTTTCTTATTTCTCTGGTTCTACAACCTGATCTCTCCAGTGTTTCTTAGTAAGCCCAGCAGTCTGGAGAAGAAAGGTAACACAAGAATAGGGCAGAAGAGAGTGGACGGGGTCCCAGGCTGACCTTCTTGGCCAAGTGCAGTGTGTCCAGCTTGCAGGCGTCAGTTTTGCTGTAGATCCTGTCTACGAGCCGGGAGACGTGTTCATAGATGAAATCTCTCTCCAGTAACTGCTCCTCCTTCTTGGCCAACTGCAGTTCCAGCTGCAGTTGAAAATAGTTTCATTAGGAAGAAAAAAAGCCACAGGAGGCCCACACTTCTTTCCTACTAAGAGCGCTATCTGAGCCTTCCCCAGCGCCTGCCTTTGGGACCCAGTTCCTCCTCAGCCACTGAAATACCTCTGGAAAGTGGGGCTAGGCCAAGGCAAGACTTCCCTGCCCCAGTCCCCACCGGAGCTCTGAGAGTTCTTCCCCACCATAGACCTTGGCCCTCCCAGCTCTCTCTGCACTGCACACTGCCAATGTTCTGATATGGTCCCATCAGGAAGACAGGTCACCCATTCAAGAAGGCAAAATTGCTCCTTTGGGCCAAGACAGAAATGTGCTTTTGGAATATGGACACCTTTGGATTTTGACTTCTTTTGGAAAGTGCCTAAATCAAGCTGAGAACTCACTAGATTACATCAAAAGGCTATGTGGCTGGAAGGATGAAGATAGACCTGCCAGCCCAACAGGAAACGGTTCACAGGTGTCTGTGAAACTACTGACAAGGAACAAAGAGACGCCATCTTAAGCAAGAGTGTTTACCTCATCTAATTTTTTCATCATTTCTTCTTGGGTCAGATCTTTCCCCGGAAGAAGGCGGGTTCTGTTCTTACCCTCAGGGTTTATAAACTCTTTCTCCAGGTCTTTTATTCTGTCTGTACACTGTGAAAACTATTAAACAAGAAATAAACATTAGCTTTAAAACTAACTTTAGCTTGGTGTCTTAAAATTGCATAGTCAGGGCTTCTAGAGTCCCTCAGTAGGACCAACCCCAGCAAAGTGGAGGAGAACTTTGTTGCTTCACCCCCTCATCTGGGACTTGGGGTTAAATGGTGTTTCTGCTCATGCATGGGGCCATGAGGGTGACACCTAGATTTGACTCTGCAAGCAGTGTCAGAATTCTGAGGCAATAGAGAGAAAGCTTGAGGTGCTGTGTGGTTGCTTGGCTCAAAATGTACAGCTTCCCCTCTCGGAGATTGCAACAGAGACACTGACATTGGGTGCCATTTTGAAATCCTTTGTAGGCAGTAGGTTTAATGGTATCCCAAACAAGACAGAAGGATGACTGGGTCAATACAATGCACACTCTGAGAAACAGCTTTGGCTGTTTGTGTATTTTTTGCTAAATCTCTAATTAGGGCCTGATGAGTCAGCTCTGTGTATCTGCTGAATCATGGATACTCAGAGGTGAGTGAAAACCATGCTCCTCTCAAGTAAGAGTGGCAGCCATGTTACCTTCAGCTTGATACAGAAAGAAGTGGCACATGGCAACAATCAAGAGGCAAAATATTCAGCCTTCCTAAGGGATCTTGCGTGATCAACGACACCGTTTATTCTTAGTTTCTTTAATTGTCACATGGAAAGATAAGGCCCAGGCTTATGGGTCTGATCCCCTGAGTGAGACAACGCATTTAATAGCATACCCGAGTGACACAGGCAAAGTGCTTAATCTTCAAAGATGAGAGAATTGAGAGATCCCTGGTCCAGCTCCAGCCCCAGAAAAGTATTACTTTTTTTTAGGCAAATACTACTTTAAAGACACTCTGAAGCATGAAACGCAAATTTACAAATCAGATATGAAAATACATCCCTTATTTTGGAGAGGGAAAGGAATCATTGCTGTACTAAGGCCTTTGCTACAGTTTTCTGTG